>APFE031346927.1:1396-29917 GCA_000404065.3 Pinus taeda
TTTTTGGTCCATGGTATTGGATGCTTCGGCATGTATAAATATGTATTGTAACATTGAAAGGAATATAATGAAAAAGCAGGCTGGTAATCCTGGTTTTGGGATCCAGGGGAAAATCTTTGTGCATATGTGTTTTATGTGTTATGCTCTCGCATTGTTTATTTTCTTTTTTTTAGAATTCGTATGCAGGTAATTTCTGTATAGGGTTAAAACCTACAAGAAAAACCAAAGTTATGGATGCAAATCTATAGCCTCATAAGGACTTACAACACGTTGTACCAGAAAGAAAGATTTACCTTAAGTCCAACACTTGGATACATTATATGGTGTATACGAATTCAATGATGTGTTCTAATCTTGCAGACAAAGCATTAAGGGAAATTTTTCGTGATATCAGTCTGATATGGAATGAGGGAAGCAATAGAACTAAAAGATTCCATAAATATTATACTACCAATAGAACTGGATATCCTGAACATCCTACAAGAATAATGTGGCCACAAAAGGATCCGAACCTTTTATTTCCTGACACTGTCTAAAATTTCCAAGGCTATAAAGATCTCTGGTGGGATCTCTTATGTAGAGAAGAAAAATTAGAAATACATTACACATTATTAAAATTTGGATTTGTCTTCCTTACATAGTTACTGTTACAACCAACTTGGTTACAGGAATGGTGGAGATGGTATGGGATAAATAAGACTGCTATGGATCCAAGGTACTTTGAAAGAGACTTTCAAAGTGATTTCCAAGAGTGCATGGAGTGTTTTCACCTTCCTTGTAAGACTATTGCAGACCTAAAGAATTTTCTAATGATCACATGTTAGGCTAATTCATTAGAGGACATCATCATTGGTTAGTCTTAACCAAAGTAAACCATCAGGTTATCCTTTGGAAACGAATGATTGTCTGAAGAATTTATACAAAAGCATGGGAGACTAGTGGAGCATACCACCATAATAATGGTCGATTCCCTGTTACAAATCCATTGGGAACGTAACATAAAACACTCCAAGGTTTCTCGTGGGTTCCTCCTGAAAACATGTTGTGTCACTTGACTTTGGTAGTGACTGATTTTCATGGGATTTTACAACAAAAAATCTCCACATTGTAAATATCTCTTCTGTAGGATTTTGAATAATTCTGATTTTTGAGACTTGGAGCACTTCTATGACTTTTGGTGTGATTTGATCCACATATCAGAATCTCAGTACAATTTTTTTTGGTGTGATTTGATCCATATCTCAGAATCTCAGTACTATTGTCTGATGTTTGTCTCCTTCTCATCCTATAAAAAGAGAGAAGTAAGGCTCATTGGGGCATTCAGAGTTGGAGAGTCTGAGAGTGAAAATATTGTTGTTTGAAGTCAGAGATAATCTTCCTACTCTGCATCTACAAACATCTGTGTTCGATCTGCTTGCATCACGAAGAAAGTCTCTTTAGAGTTGAGTTTGAAAAGTTTGCATATCAGGGCCCAAAAACTGTGGTAAGAACCTAAAGTGGCTGAACTCATTAAGTTTGAGTCTATGTTTGTTTCGAAAAGTTCAAAGATAGAGTCTGCAAAGGACCAGGTAGCCTCTAGAGTGCATATTAATATAAGGTGTATCATCTAGTAAATGCGCAAGCAGTCAATCTCTGATTGAAGTTTCTCTAAATCTTCCAACATTTTAATTCATCTTTTGAAATCAATAAAAGAGAGAAGTTTTTCAAAGTCTTTCACATGAGTTTATGTTCTTTTAGGCCATTATAAATATTCTGTGAGAGGAGAGGTTCATCTAAGGTTTGCTGAGGATTGAGGGACATTTTGCTTGTGTTGGCAAGAGGTCGTTGAAGAGTGTTTGTGTGAAGATACAAAGGTTTGTGTAAGGGTTCATGTATTCATCACAAAAGATGTAGAAATTGAATTGCAAGCTTCATTTTCTCCTTCGGAGGAAGCCCCTGCTTCTAAATTGTGGTATCAAACCCAGTAACATCTGGGTCATATGGGTATTTATCTTTTAAACTCTCACAGAAGATAACATGGAACCAGGAAGAAAATTTGTTTCCTTCAGAGAACTTCAGAAAGAAGAAACACAAGAAAATAATTTTGATATGGCAAATCTGTTTCATAGTGCATCGTATTCAATGATTAACTCTGCAGAAATAGAGTTAATAGAAAGTGAGCCATCAACCTGATGAGCTCTCGCTTCCATAAGCCAATCAAAAGTTTATGGTGATTTATATGTGTTTCATTTGAAAGCTATAACTAGAGTCACTGCTAAAGAATGTGTCTCTCAAATCCAAGAAAATGTTGAATCCATTCAAACCATTTCCCCTCATACACATTAGTTTGTATTTAGTATACATTTGATCAATCATTTGCCTGATTTGACCAGAACTTAGTCCATATATATTCCATTCTTTGTAGGAGCCAGATTGGAAAGTATGTGTCTCAGGAAGTTTGCCTTTTCCATTGAGATCAGGAGCTGGATATCTAGTGTATTGACTGGACAATGGTTCATAGATGGGAAAAAGATGGTGACTCGAGGAGTCAAGCTTTTCTTCTTTGGATGTGTCATCTAGGAATGAAGAAATAGACTTTTCAGGAGACTCAGCTTGTTCTTTAGGAATTTCTTTGGGGAAGATAAGAGGGAATTTCTCTATAGATTTCTTTGCATGCTAGATGGGCAGATGATGGATAAATAACATGGAAGTGGGGATGCTTTTATCTTTTGGAGTTATAGTGAGCTTGTCAAAATGCTCATAAAGTTCTCCTATGAGATATTGAGTGGATTTGAGTCTTGAATCCATTGTTTTATCCATCTATTTTATCTGTGCTAAAGATTGTTTGACAAATCCTTTCAAAACTGAAACTAAAAAATTCATATCATTCAAGTTCTTATTTACATTATTTACAACAACTTCTGTAGTATCAAAGCATTCCTTTTGCTCAGTGGCTTTTACCATATTCATTTCAAGCCCTTTAATTGTAGAGTTTGTCCAGTTGATTTGTTCACTGTATTTTTGTATCTTTCCATCTTTTCCTAGCGCTGAGTCATCTTTTGACACTAAAGTAATGGCTTTTGCAATGTTTGGTGCTTGTCCTAGCAGAATTCCCTTGAATGGAGGGAAAGTACTACTAGTTTCTAGTTTGCTTCCATCACAGGTTGTCCAGGAATGTTTCTGTGTAGATGATGATTCTGTATCTGCCATTTGTACTTATGTTTGATCTCCTAATTTTTTCCAGGTATAAAAGGAGATCCATGAGTTTGTGTTGTCCATAAAGCTTTTCCATTGTAGGGAAAGTGTATTTTTCTTTTGAGCAGTTGTACTAAGACCAAATTCTTGGGCCTCGGGGTGAGTATGCAGATCCCAATTTAGCATATTTTTCATCCGTTTGGCATGAATTCTGTTTTCTGGGCATCCATCCATAAGAGAGAAAAATTTATACATCTCTAGCTTTGATGGCTTTCTGCAGTCTGAAGGAACAATGTTCTGGAAGCTTGACGAAGGAATTATACTGTCAAGTTGTTCAATATATCCTAAACCATATCACTGAGTTCCAGGAGGAATCATCTTACTAAACATTTTAGTAAGACATGGATCTTCATTTTCAAGAGATAGTAACTCATGTATCATCATGATAGTATCATGAGGAAATGGTATATCTGCACATTTAGGATTTGGGCAGGAATTTCAAGAAGTGATCGGAGGAGCTTCACCAGTCCTAGGATTATGGTTTTTGAGGAGAACAAGCTCTACGAGAGATTGTAAGCAAACTATTGTTTGGTAGAGAGGACATTTTACTTCGAGAGTGGAAAAACGTAATAAATGAGGAAGTTCAAATAAATCAGCATGTGAGCAGCTTAAAGATGGAGTATTTACAAATGTCAAAGTAGATGGATAACATGAAATATGATCTGAGTTTATATGGTATTTTGTGGCTTGACAAGTTTCTTGTATTCTTTTTCAATCCAAAGCAGATCTTGTAGGGAAGGAAAAAGTAGCTTTAGCTGGTCCTTCTTGAATATGAGTAGTCGTGATACTTTGAACTTTGGACAACTCAGGTAGATATGCTACCCAACTTTTAGGAAAGCTGAGATCTTCCCATTTGATGTTTTGATGCTTAATTTTTTCATTGTGAGCATCAGTGATTACAAGGGTGCTGGATTTTGACTCTTAAATGGGTGTATACAGAATGGTTGGATATAATGTGTTGGTGTGCTTGAAACACCCTCAAGTATGTACTACAATGTTTGTCCTTTTTCTTTTCAAATCAAAACCACTAGTTATGATTCACAATTGTAGGATGTCCTTAATGTGTTCATCATACACATGTACTAAGAAATTTGGGTGGCAATCAAACCATACAGGACCATTTTATAAAGGAGCCACAATACCACCAATTAATGAATCAGTATATCTATTATGTGTGAGATCTCTGATAGTAGCCAACACATATGTATTAAGCCCTCTATGGGTTAAAGACTTTATGCCCACTTGGATAAAACCAAAATGTAGATAAGAATTACCATGTCTTCGAGCTTCTTCTTGGAGCTTTTTAGGATCTAAAAGGGAAATGGTTTGAATGGATTCAACATTTTCTTGGATTTGAAAGACACATTCTTTAATAGTGACTCTAGTTATAGCTTTCAAATGAAACAAAGATAAATCACATGGTCATTTATTGAAGCCATCGATCAGTGTAATCTTCATCCCATTTATCCTTCTTTTCTCAATCAGGGATCTCGTCGCATTATCTGTTTTCTCGGTAGCAGTAATTGTTTCCATTGGTCTCATTGGCATGGACACATGGAAATTAGTAAATAAAGGAGCACACTAGATCCTTGGAGATGCTCTTATCATCAGTGCTCTCACTATCAAGGTCATGAACTTGAGTAAGGCATTTAGTGACGCGTGTTTTATAAAACTACAAGAAGAAATATGTTGGAAAGGAAAAGAGTAGAAACACAAAATTTACACACAAACAATTTCACGAGCTGCGAGTCACTGGATCACCCAAGACTTGATTCAACTTGCGACTCGCCAAAATTAAATTAACATGCACACACACTATTTTAGACTTATCCAAATATAGACTAAACTTAACCTAACTCACACTTAACTCAGTCAACTCAAACTCTAAATTTGGACTGCAGTTAACTCAGCGTATATCTTCATGCATCACTCGGCATGGATCTTGCTAGATATTCATTAGGGGAATTTTGAGGTCTAAAATGGGTCTCCTAACGAAATTATAAAATAATAGTGGAAATAATAGAGAAAAAATAAAAATATAAAAATATATTTTCAACTTACCTCCCTATGGGTTTACTCAAATTTTGAGAAGCAATATTCGTTGGATGCAGAATTTGATTCCTCATCCAAGGAGTACCCATGTTGCATACTTTTGATGGATCCTGCTACACAAAAAATGAGAAATACATGAAAAACGTGATTGTAATCAAGTATTTTCATGTATTTCTAATTTTTCATGTAGTAGGGTCCATCAAAAGTATGCAACATAGGTACTCCTTCGATCATGAATTAAATTTTACATCCAATGAGTACTCCCTCTCGAAATTTGAGTAAAAATTTAGGGAGATAAGTTGAAAATATGAGTTGAAAAAGTAGTTTTATTATTTTTTAATCCTTTTACCTTTTACTTCAAAAATGGTGAATCATCCCCCATGGTTGACTTCATCATATTGGTTCTTATAAAGTTTATTTTGGTTGTACGTTTTTCTTAGGATATCCATTTTAGGCCTCAAAATTCCTCTAATGCATGTGGGAGTAATTACTATTTCCAACACTCCCCCTTAATTATGACGATATGACTCAACATAACTCAAACATGACTCAATTATACCTACTAGGCTTACAATAGAAATTGACTCAATCATTACTCAAACATGCATATTGGTTTAACTCTTAACTAGGCTTATAATGACTCAAAAATTTTACAATTTTGCAATTTTTTTTTTCATTTCTTCCAGATTATATATCCTCGAAATTGTTTCATTTTCTGTTGTGCATTCTTATTGTAGGCTCCATATTTATTTACTTTCTTTTGCTGCAATGTTCCATTGATTTTCCTTATACTTGTTTTGAATCTGTCTTCCCCAACTTCCTCTTCAACAATTCTTTCACTCATGGATTGATCCCACAACTATTCATCTTCAAAATGTCTTCTTTGCTCTACTTCTTGTGCTTCATATTCCTGACTTTATTTCTACCATATTTCTTGATAGAAAAATCTTATCTCTTCTTGACTTCATTGCTGAAAAATGGTTTTAATGCATTCTTCCTTGTTTTTAGAAACTTCCATGTCCTTCTATTCACTTTCATCATTAGGTACGACTATTTTTTTCCTGTAGTCTTCACACACACAATCATCATTAGACTTACATATAAAATCATAATCATGCTCCTTTTTCTTGTTCACTACTTAATTTATTTCTTTTATTCTAGCTACCGCTTTAAGAATCTTGTTAATTTGTTCAATTGGCTTCTGAATCCATTCCTCAATGAGCTTCAAATCTGCATCAAACTTATTTTCAACTTATGCTCCCATGCTATTTTGAACAACTCCATATTGAAAAAAATGTTAAAAATATCTTTGTTATGATCTTTAGTGAGAGCTTCCTCCTCTACCTCTTCCTTTTCTGCCTTCTTTTCCATTACATGGAATTTTTTTTCCATTATTATGTAGTCAATGCATATTCTCATAAAAAATCTCTTCAAACACTTTATCCTCTTCTTAATCATCAATTGTTGCTAGATCACATACTGATTCATGAGCAATTCCAACTCCTTCATATATTGTTGCTATAGTGGCAGCTTCAATCTTCAATGCTTCATCAAACTTGGTGCTTACCATATTGTAACAATCAACCCCTATTTTAAAAAGGAAACCAAGCATATCATCAACATAATATTCATCCACCCTATGGCGGGTTATCCGAGCATGGATGTGCTCATAGACAATTTCAACATCACCAAATCCATCAGTTGTGGCTAGATTCGCCAATTCACATCTCACTTTGCAGTCATCATCCCCATGTGTTTTGTTAAAGTGGGATTCACCATGATCATCTACACCTTCCATGTTACAGTGGATTCCTTGAGCATTTGTATGCTCTTTGCTCTTTCTTTGTTTCGCACATAGAGGCTTCAACTTCTCTGTTTGCAATCTGTTTAAACTTCTTCATCAATATGCATGTTTTCATAATGGGTTTCACCTTTATACTCTTCATGACCATCATCCACTTTTGAGTGGGATTCTCCAAGATTTGTTTTTCTCCTAGAGCCTTGCTCATCTACTCTCAAATATACGGTTGAATCAACAAATTGTGACCCATCTTGATACTCCATGTCACTCCCCTAACACCAAATTCTTCTTCCAAGATCTTCCATGCTTCCTTGCACAAAAATTTTTCATCCAACGTTTGTTTTATAAAATATAATGCTAAAGCACCACATACTTCATCATATCGGTTATTAGACTGGAACTCGATTAACTCTTTACCTTGAAGAAAAGTTAACATTTGGATAACCCAAAAATCAAAATATTTACCGGAAAACATAGGAGGTGGTATTTCATCAAAGCTACACCAATCAAGCTCGATTTATTCTTTGTGTTCTGCTATAGTTCCTAGTTCCTCGGTAACAGCCTAAACCTTGTTAAACATGAAAATGATATCTTCCTCTTAGTTTTGATTCTTTTTCTTAATCTTTTTTGAGTTGTGCTTTGCGACCCTGACTATTGTCTTTCCTTTGTCTTATAGCTGCTTTCATGATGGCATGAGATATCTTCTATATCGCACCTGAAAAAAATATGATTTTTAATATGCACCGCCACAAGGCACAATCTTCACCAAAAACACTATCATACTTGACACAACAGAAAATATTTGTAGACTATGCACCATTTCATGGTCTGAACTAAACTCTCTTGTTCAATAAAATCCTTTTTCTTTTAATTTTTTTTACTTTTTGAAAAAAACCTTTAAATTTTCCCCTGTAAATAGTAAAACCTTCATACAATTTTTTCTAATAAAACACTCTACTCATAAATGAAACCTTTATACACCTCTTTTTATCACTTATGAACCTTTTAATAAATCAATCCTTTTTTTTTAAAATAACACTTTAATGTATAACACTTCGTTCATCAAAGAAAACCAAAATTAGCATATGCTATAAAAACTTTAGTGGCTTTTAAAAATAAACTTTGGTGGTTTTCATAAAGCTTGCCTACATGCCTTTAATACTTTGTAAACTTGCGAGGATGAATAACATGCTTTGAAAGAAAAAATGTCTTGTAAATTTTTGTTCAGAATATTTTAAACATGACCTTAGTCTTCATTTTTCACCATATGCATGATTTGACTATACGTGCTCATGCCAATTGAATTTTCAAGAAAAATCCAATTTGTTCATCTAATATGCTTGTGACATTCAGGGTTGCGCCCCTTGCTCTCTTCAGAAAAAAATCTGCAAGCTGCAACGTATCGATTGACAATGATTTTTTTTTTTATTCTCGACCTTTTCCTATCGATCGTGCATAATCACTCACACACTATATCATGTTAGGTCACTATAATACTAGTGTAGCCCCCTTATTTCTCTTGTAGCCCACTTATTTTTATTTTTGTTCCCATGTGGCCCCCATATTGTGATTGTTGTACACCATAGAAGCCCACTATTGTTATTGTTGTGCCCTTAAATTATTATTGTTATGTAAACTCGGATTATATTGTGACCCCTTTGACTCCTATATATACAAAGGAGGTCTTGTCATTTGTATCATCTAAGAATTGTTCATTGATGTAATGTAAAGGAGGTTTCCCTCTCGAAGAGTACACTTTTTTAGTCATTGATCTAACTTTTTGTGTGCTGGTTGCATAACATTAAGGACCAGAGCTTTGGATTTTACGGTTTCTCTGCTTCAAACAAGTCATCTTGGCATTTTTGCTAGAATTTGTTTTCTATGAATCTTCAGAAGTTGAAATTGCAACACATGCAGCCAAAATCTTGGTAAACTTCATGAAGGAATTTCAAATCTTGGTTCACTATATTTTCTGAGATATGTTTCGAATAATTTATGATTTTTTCATGATCCAAAATTGAGTCGCAAACAAGCGATCGAGGGAAAATTTTCCTAACTTTATCTTCAAGCATCTGATTGAAATTTTATAACCTTCATAAGAATCTCTCGAGGTGCAAACATTTCCTCAAGTTTTGCACTAGAATAAAAATTTTGTGCCTCGAGAGATTGGATCCCTCTAAATGCTTGATAGATCCAGGTTAGATTATCTAGGTCGGTTAAAATGAAATTAAAGTATTTTTTATTTGATATTATATCCTAAAAAATTAAAATTTCTCTTCAAATAATTTCAAATTGAGAAGTAGATACAATTAGATTCAATAAATCGATATTTTAAAATAATAAACAAAGTTTTATAGTAAAAAATATATTTTTAAAATTACAAACTATTAGAGATAAATAATGCAAAGTTGGCTTAACTATACACCATGTGAGGATGATGAAGTTTTAAGGAAGGCTAACCTTTCAACCAATCTTTAACAACCTTTCAATCCCCTATCACTTGTAAATTTAGATTGCTTGACACAATTAAGATGCCTAACATAAAAAATTGATTCATATAATTGTAGTACTTGTTAGGTAGTTGTATTTTTGTTCTTAGACTAAATTAGTCATTCATGTTAGCCATTTTTAGTTGTATTACTTATTAGCTAGTCACATGTTTTAACATGTGACTAAATTAATTATTTATGTTAGTCGTTTTTAGTTCGGTCACTTAAGATTGCTCATTTTTGGTAGTATTTCACTTGGAAAAGCTGTGGCGACTAACTTTTATAGTCACCTAGTCACTAATTTCTCATTTCCTACTAGTGATTGCATAGTTATGCTCACTAGAGGTTCAATCATCAAAATCATCTATTTCTCCATATCTTCAAAAATTCTTGGACAATCATTCCAAGGTTTTGGAGACTCCCAAAGGCCTCGCACCTATTTTTTATCATGATCATGCTATTCATTTAATTCCAGGAAGTGTTTCTCCAGACATCAGGCCTTATAGGTACCTTTATTCCCAAAAGAGTTAAATTGAAGGTATGGTTACAGAAATGATAGAGGCTGGTATAATTCAACCTACTCAAATTTCTTTGTGTGCTCTAGTAGTATTGGTGCACAATAAATATGGATCATGGCATATGTGTATGGATTATAGGAAGCTCAACAAGCTCGCTATTAAACATAAATTTCACATTCCTATCATTGATGAATTGTTGGATGAATTACATGGAGCAATTTACTTCACCAAATTGGATCTTCATTCATTATATCATAAAATTAGAATGAAGAATGAAGACATTTTGAATAAAACATTCAGAACTCATGAGGGTCATTATGAATTTTTGGTCATGCCCATTTTTCCTTACTAACGCACCTTCCACATTTGAAGGTTTTATGAATTCCACTTTCAGACCCTTAGAAAAAATTTGTGAGTATTTTTTGATGATATACTAATATACAACAAGTCTTGGAAGGATCATGTTTAACATGTTGACAGGGTGCTTGAACTATTAGAGGAGAAACAGTTGTTTGCAAAAACCTCCAAATGTTTCTTTAGAGTACGTGAAGTGGAATGTTTGGGCCATATTGTATCTCATGGGTGTGTTAAGGTAGACCCTAGAAAAATTAAAGTCATTAAAGAATGGAAAATCCCCACAACCATAAACCATCTTCGAGGATTTCTTGGGTTCAATAGGTATTATTACAAGTTTGTTAAGAATTATGGGAGAATAGCGACACCTCTAGCATCATTATTGAAGAAAGATGCATTTTCTTGGACTCCAGAAGCAATGAAGGCCTTTGAACATCTTAAAGAGGCAGTGTGCCAAGCACCGGTCATAGCTATGCCAGACTTCAGAAAAATGTTTATTGTGGAATGTGATGCCTCAGGAAATGGAATTGGTGTTGTTTTAATGCAAGAAGGAAGACCCATTGATTTTTAAACTCATCAAATCAAAGGAAAGTATTTACACAAACCTATTTATAAGAAGGAAATGTTGGCAATACTACATGCACTAAAGAAATGGTGACCTTACCTAATGGGAAGACACCTCCAGGTAAAAATAGATCATGATAGCCTTAAATACTTTTTGGAACAAATATTATCTTAGAAGAGAAAAAAGTTGGGTGACAAAGATGTTGGGTTATGACTTTGAAATCATCTACAAAAAAGGGAAGAAAAATGTTGTTGCAGATGCACTCTCAAGAAAGGATGAGGACGTGGAAGCATTACTTCGTGTCATTTCTATTATCCAACCTGAGTGGATAAAAAAAGCAAGGGATGAATGGAAGAATGATGAAGAGGTGTGGTAACTCATTCAAAAATTGTAGTCAGATCCCAGTACATCTAATACATTTAGCTGGTAAAATGATTCATTATGGTACAAATATCACTTATATATTTGCAACAATTCTCAACTCAAACAAAAGATTCTTTTGGAATTTCACACCTCTCCCTTAGGAGGGCACTCAGGATTTTAAAACGTTACCATAGGGTCACGAAGGAATTTTTTTGGGATGGCCTTAAATTTGATATTCAAAATTTTGTGGTAGAATGTTTTGCTTGCCAAGAAAATAAAGTTGAGACAGTTAAGACCTCGGGTCTATACAATGTTTAGCCATTCCAAGTTAGCGTTGGGAGGAGGTCTCAATGGGTTTTATCATAGGTTTACCCAAGTCTGAAGTAAAGAGTGTCATCATGGTGGTAGTTGATATGCTTACCAAGTATACACACTTTTGTGCATTATCTCATCTTTTTAAATCCAGTACAGTTTCTACTACATTTATGGAAGAAATTCAAAAAATTCATGGAAACCCAAAGATTATAGTAAGTGACAGAGATCCCATTTTCACTGGAAATTTGTAGACAAAATTATTTTCTTTTCTGGGTGCTCATTTAGCTCATAACTCATCTTATCATCCTCAATATGATGGGAAAACTAATATAGTGAACAAATGTTTGGAAGGATATCTTCATTACTTTGTATCTGATAAACAAACATAATGGGTCACGTGGTTACCTCTAGTTGAATAGTGGTATAATACTTCCTTCCATACTGTAGAAAAAATGACCCCAATTATGGAACTTTATGGATATCATCCACCATCCATCACATCATCTTTAAGAGAAAATTCTAAGTTTCAAGCAGTGTAAGATGACATGGAGAATGAACAAAAATTTCTCCAACTCTTAAAGGATAACCTCACTCTGGCGTGAAATCAAATGAAACAAAAAGCATATCAACATCACATTGAAAGACGTTATGATGTAGGTGAATGGGTATTTTTATGGCGACAACCATACAAACAAATGTCTCTTAAGAAAGCTAAGAAGGATAATAAATTATCACCCAAGTACTACGATCTTTACATGGTGTTGCGAAAGATTGGTACTATGGCATAAAAATTGCAGTTTCTTGTATCTTCCCGAGTACACCTAGTTTTCCATCTTTCATGCTTAAAGAAGGTTATCAGTGACAAGCTTCTAGTTCAAAAAGTGTTGCCAGAAATTGATGAAGAAGGAAAAATCATATTTGAGCCTGAAGCAATCATGGAAATAGGAACCCAACAACTACAAAATTGATCAATTTCAGAGTATCTAATTAAGTGGAAGAGATTACCCGTTGAATATTCCACATGTGAGGATGAAAATTTTATACAGAAGCATCCAGAACTACTCAAAGATTGAGGACACCACATTTTTTAAGGAGAGGGGCATGTTAGGTCCCTATAATACTAGTGTAGCCCCTTTATTTTTATTTTTGTGCCCATGTACCCCCCATATTGTTATTGTTGTGCCACATAGAAGCCCATTATTGTTATTTCCTTACATTAGTAGTGTTATGTAGGCTTTTATTATAATGTGACCCCTAGACTCCTATATATACAAAGGAGTTCTTGTCATTTGTATCGTCCAAGAATTGTTCATTTATGTAATGTAAAGGAGGTTTCCCCCTCAAATAGGATACTTTTTAAATCGTTGATCTATCCTTTTGTGACCTAGTTTCATACCATAGCACTATGGCTCTACAAGGTGTTGCTGCAGACTTTCTCACTCTTGGAATCTTCTAGATCTGATACCAATTTATTGGAAATGTAGAGAGGAGAAATCCAAAATTTACACACAAACAATATCACGAGCTGTGTCTCAGTTGATCACTCAAAACTTGATTTGACTTGTGACTCGTGCAAAAACAATTAACGTGCACACACACACACACTAAATTTGGACTTCTCTAAATATATACTTAAATCAACCTGACTCACACTTAACTCAGTCAAACCACACTCTAAATCTAGACTACACTTAACTCAACTTATCTCTTCAAGCATTACTCGACTTGGATCTTGCTAGACCTTCATGCAAGAGTAATTACTATCTCCAACAAAATAGATGTGGAAACAGATAGTATAATTTTGGATTACTTAATTATGATACATATTACTAGGGTGATCTTGTGTGTGCTAGTACCCTAGTTTCTTCTAGGAATGGCCCATCCATTCTTGAAATAATCTTGGGTAAAATTGGCGGGTCTCGGATTGGGTATCTTGCTCCAAATTTTGGAGAGCATATACTTCCTTTGGGAGACTCGTCACAACATGATTGCAACTAATTAAAAGGATATCATTAAAGCCGAAAAGATTTTGATAAACAACAAAAATGATTATCAAAGTCGTTGAGATATTAATCTCACTCTCTGTTAGGTGTCATCATATTTAATCCCATTGTCTGATAGGGGTCATAGTTACTACAGATTTGATTGAGATATTTGAGTTTCCTCCAGTCATTTATGATTGTTAGTTTCCCGATCTCCTATGTACTCCATTTTACTATTTTTGAATGATGAGAAGAGCTATTAGCTCTATTCTAGTTTTCAAGTTCCTTCTCTATGTGTGTTTTCGCCTCTTCATTTCTTGTCATGGTATCAGAGAATAGGTTTTGCATAAGACTCCAAGAAGAGTAGGATTTGAATTTTTTTGTGAATGTCGAGTTCGTGAGGAGCTCGACATTGAGAGGAACTAACGTAATTTTTTTGAATTGTTTTTTGAGTGATCAATGCACCCATGCTTAGAGAGAAAGTGCATTGGCAATGTGATCAATGCACCCATGCTTAGAGAGAAAGTTTGTTGGACAACCAAAAGTTAAAAAACTATCAAAATTGGTGACTAAACACATACACTATGTATCGGGAAGTGCGATGACATCTTGAGACAAATTTGGAGCAAAGGTTTTGTTTCAAAGCTCAAAGAGCACGAGCATGAGCACGAGGTTTCGTTTCATTTCAAAAGTGCACATGAGAGTTAAAAGAGCTCCCGGGAAACAAAAGTAAGGTCAATGTCAAAATTGAATAAAGGCTCCATGAATTATCCAAAGGGTCCCTTGTTTCAAAGAATTATTTTGTTATTAAAAGAGGGTTCTTTTAAAAGTGTAAATGGAGGTTTTTTTTTGTTGAAAAAATGGTTTTTAGAAAGAAAGCAGTGTTTTATTTTAAAAAACGGGAGCCACTATTATATTCTATTGAAGAGAAGGAGTTTGTTATTGAAACAAAAAATCCTCTATTAAAGTTTTTTAAAAATAAAAGAGGGCGCTATATCTTTTTTAAAAGAGACTTTTTTAAAGTCTTGAAAAGGAGATTGTAAAAAAGGAAACACCCTTCCACAAAAATGGCTTCCTCTATCTCTTTTCCATAGCCACCTATTGAATTTCCACTATCTTAGGTCTATTATAGAATCTTAAAATCTTTGATTCTTTGAAACCAAGAATATCAACAAGAACTACTTTGCACAATCGAATATATAAAGAAGTAAATCACATATGCGTAAGTATACACAATTTTTAAGAAATGTTGTATAATAATGTACAACCTAATATTTGTTATATTAAGCCATTCCAAATAATACAACAGTCTATGGAATACAAGAGACAATGACAATCTTTGCTGCAACTTCTATGTCGTATCTTGTCCTGTTGGTCCTTCACTTCCGTACTTCTCTCTAACCGCCCCTTACTCCTTCAAAGGAAGACTCATAGAGTCTCCAGGAGGGCTCCCACCTAACACTGTTGCAAGTCACTTCTGTATACAATCTTCTCTTCTAGGCTGGTCAATCCTTGAACTCCAATCTGTCAATCGAGAAGTCACTTTTTTCCATCAAAGTGCCACACATTAGGCATCAAACTTCACCCAACCTTTAGCTATATTAGTCACTTCAATATTTATTATCTAGGGCTACTTTGGGTAGCCAATACGTTTCCATCCACCATACTAATGGCACCCAACACTTAACTTTAGAATCTTCTCCTCTTAAGGATCTCAATCACCAAATCAAGCCTTCAACTTGGCTCCCACATGTTGAAATAGAAACTAATCCAAAATTGATCCAAATCATGGATCCAACACCTAAAATAATGTTTAGCAAAATCTGCCTTAGCTTAGTGTTTGAGGTATGCACCAAATACTGCAATCTAGGTCTGGTTAGGGCACAAAATGTAGTCCCCTAACAACCCTTAAAACTCTACCCATAACTGCTCTTTAGGAGTGTGCGTGTCCTTCATTCATGGGATTATACCCCTTTCTATGATGCTGGGCTATTATAGCCCTCACAAACTCCTTCGATTGCCTTGAATACCTTGCGACATGCTACATCAAGGTTTTTCTAGCCTGTGATAGCCTCGATAAGGGTCTACACTTCCTCCAAATGGCCCCCAAACATTCCTCTATGCCTTGACCATCTAACATAGCTTGTTAGCCCTCCTAAAAGTAACTCAGACACCTAAAAATGGCCCTAAAACAACCCTTTATCCTCAACGTAGGTCACCTCTTCTTTACTTCAGCTAAAGAAAATGTATCCTTCTCCTCAACGAGCTCCTTACTTTTGATGTGTTTCACTTTTTGGATGAGTCAAATGATTCCTCCTAAAAGTAACTCAGTCACCTGAAAATGGCCCTAAAACAACCCTTTATCCTTAACGTAGGTCACCTCTTCTTTACTTCGGCTAAAGAAAATGTATCCTTCTCCTCAACGAGCTCCTTACTTTTGATGTGTTTCACTTTCTGGATGAGTCAAATGATTCTCCATCACCTCCTTTTTATACAGATAAGAAGGGCTTCTCAAAATTCCCAACAAGTGCTTGTCCAGCTGTCAAGAGGCTTACTAAACTTAAGCCGACCTTAAATCATTTGGTGCAAACCCACTCAACAACTTCAAAAATTCATAACTCCATTTCTACAACTCGGAATCAAATGATCTTCATTGCATCAGATTCATCTTGATGAGAGCTATCATCTTCATCCATCACATGTTGAAATGTGTCCATGGTTTTGGCCCAAATCACGATGAGTGTGAAACCCCACACTTGGGTTCCAAGTCCACAAGTGACCCTTGTCGTGCTCCACCCTCCAAACCGTGAACCCTAGGGCTTGGAGAACCTCCAAAGATACTCAAAAATCAATACTCCCTCTTAGCAAGGGAGGTACTTACAACACTAGGAAGTAACTCATCATCATCATCATTAGTCACAATGCTCACCCAACTTTTGTCCCTCACAATTACAACAATCCCTATATCTTGAACTATACCTCTCTTGGAAGTGTTGCAAACACTAGACGTATCCTGCTGCTTCTTCTTCTCTTGTATCACTTTCCAATCCCTCCATGGTTCCTACTTTCCATATGTGGAAGCACACTTCTTTCCCACTTACCACGCGCTTTTCTTGGGCTCCAAATTCTCCCTCGAAATCTACAATATCCTGCTAGAACTCGACTCCCTTTGAGTATCTAGAACCTAGACCTTCTTTTCGAGAAACTATACATGTTCCTTTGAAACCTACTCTTGCAGCTACTTCTCTGTAACCTACACCTACTCCTTCTTCTTCCTTGCATGATCCATAGGCTTGCCCATTATCTTGTATGGACTGTGCTCTCTAACTCTTAGCACAATCCGATTGAAGCTAGAGACTCTAGGCTTGAGTCTTACCTTTCCATCCTGGAACAAGACCTAAAACCCCTTCTTTTCAGTCACCGAGATATATATGATGCTTTATTTGATTCCTGGTACAAACAATACATCCTAGACTTGCATCACTTATCATGTCTCCATCCTGAATGACGCAAATCCCAATCCTTGGATCTCCTTGTGACTCTTCTCACCCAACACCATGTGCAACTTCGAGTCCCATTTAGCTAGAGTCTCAAAAAACTCCTGTGACCCTATCATATGTTTCCACACACCACTATTTGCATAACATACATCCTCATTGATAGTTCCTATGAGAAATGAGAGATCATGGCAAAGTCCTCCTCCTCCAATCCCTTGGTGAAAGCATCTATCTCAGCAAAAGAGGCAACACCAAAAGCCTACCATTAGGATAATTTTGAGGTCTAAAATGGCCCTCCTAAGCAAATTATAAAATAATAGTGGAAATAATAAAATAATATTAGATTACATCATCAAATTTTAGATGGAAAAAAGAAAAAACTAGTTTTTTCAACTTATCTCCCTATGGGTTTACTGAAATTTCGAGTAGAAACACATGTTGGATGAAAAATTTGATTCCTCATCCAAGGAGTACCCATGTTGCATACTTTTGATGGACCCTACTACATGAAAAATGAGAAATACATGAAAAACGTGATTGCAATCATGTGTTTTCATGTATTTCTCATTTTTCATGCAGCAGGGTCCATCGAAAATATGCAACATGGCTAATCCTTGGATGGGGAATTAATTTTTTCATCCAACGAGTAATCTTGCTCGCAATTTGAGTAAAACATTAGGGAAATAAGTTGAAAACATGAGTTGAAAAAGTAGTTTTATTATTTTATTATTTTTTAATCTTTTTACTTTTTGACTTCAAAAATGGTGAATCATCCCCCATGGTTGACATCATTATCTTGAATCCTATTGGTTCTTATAAATTTTATTTTGGTTGTACATTTTTCTTAGGAGGCCCATTTTAGACCTCAAAATTCCCCTAATTTCCCTTTCTTCTCGTCATCTCCCTTCTTCTTCATTGGACATCTCAACGAAAAATGATCGATTTCGCCATAGTTGAAACACTTGACTTTAATCAAGTCCTTCTTTTTCTCACCCTTCATTCATGCTGCAGTGCCATGTCATCCTATGAAGTCCTCTTGCTTGGATGAAGATCCTCATCCTACAAATATTCTTGAATCAAGTCATCCCATAGCCTAATCCGAACTAGAAACTTCTCTCTCGAAATAATCCATTTGATGAAGTGCTTCCATTCCTCGCTGAACCCTTTCAAAGAAATCCTCACCATATCTGAATTTGAAACAGTCACTCCGAGGAGAGCAAGCTCATCTTTGACTTGATACAATCTCTTCACATACAAAGTTGCTCCTTTACCTTGTATCATTTTGGTGGACTTCAACTTAATAATCCTCCAATACCAAAAACTGATTCCCGTTCTTATTCTGGAACAAAGTTTGAAGATCCATCCACATCTCATGTGCGTTGTTATTCCTAGACAAATGAGGTATTGGTAATACTTCACACCATCAAGGATGATAAATCTCACCCTCATATACAAATCCTTGTACACTTCTAACTCCTTTGGGTTAGTTGTCTTCTTGATTGATTTTTGAGCAAACTCCCAGATCCTATTGGCCTGTAAGACAAACTTGATCCTTTCCTTCCATGGAATATAGTTGGACAACCCCTCCAACCTGTCCTAATACTAGATACCATCTTGCAACTTCGACATTCACCTACAATGTGACCAACTCCCTCTAAAGTTGTACTTCATTGTTCACAACTCTGATTCATTTACTTCAAAAGTAGCTCAAACACACTCTGATACCATGCTGAATTTCCATGATCTTGGGTCTAGGTTAGAATCTTAGAATCTATGACGCTACCAAACCAAGAATCTCAACAAGAACTACTTTTCAAAATGGAAAATATGAAGTAGTAAATCACATATGCACAAGTATACACAATTTTTAACAAAATATTATAAAATAATGTACAACCCAATCTTCATTATATTAAACCAATCTGAATAATATAACAGTCTATGGTATACACGATACAATGAAAATCTTCGTTGCAACTTCTATGTTGTATCTTGTCCTGTTGGTCCTTCACTTTCCTACTACTCTCTAGATTCCCCTTAGTCCTTCAAAGGAAAACACGTAGAGACTCCAGGAGGGTTGCCACCTAACACCGCTGCAAGTTACTTCTGTTGTGTGTACATGGGCTAATCCAATTTTCTCTTCTAGGCTAGATAGTCCTTGATCTCCAATCTACCAATGTAGTAGTCACATTTGTCCATCAAAGTGCTGCACATTAGGCATGAAACTTCACCCAACCTTCACCTCTATTGTCACTTCAAGACTTTTTATCTAGGGCTTCTTTGGGTAGCCAACACACTACCCTCCACTAGACAAATGGCACCCAACACTTCACTGTATAATCTTCTACTATGAAGGCTCTCGATCACCAAATCATGGCTTCAATTTGGCTCCCATAGGCTATAATATGAATCGATCCAAAACTGATCTGAATCATGGATCCAACACCTACAAGAATATTTCAAAAAACATACCTTAGCTTATTATTTGAGGTCTACTCCAAATGTTGCAATCTAGGCCTGGTTAGGACATAAAATGCAGCCCCCTAATAGCACTAAAAACTATGCCCAAGATTTGTCTTTAGGAGTATGGTTGAACCTCCTTGAAGGGATTAGATCCATTTCTGTGATGCTAGGCTATTCTAGCCCTCACAACGTCCTCGGCCTGCCCTCAATACCTTGTGACCTACTACAAAAGGTTGTTATAGCCTTCAACAACATTGATAAGGGTCTTCACTTCCTCCAAATGACCCCCAAACAATCCTCCAAGCTTGCGAGCAACCCTTGTTGTGCTCCACCCTCCAAACCCTGAATCTTAGGGCTTGGAGTGTTGAAAAATGGAAAAAATAAATTCGAGTTTAATTTGTCCTTGAATTAAACTGTGAATTAAAATCAAATTTTATTCTCATAGCAACTTGTAAATAGTTAATTAAGTTTAATTTATTTAATTATCTTAGGAGTTTCGAGTTGGAAGTCTTTCTATAGTCATGCATATGTTCTCCCTAAATTTTAGGGGTCCATGATGAGTTTATTTGAGTTGTAATTAGATTGCTTAGTTTGACTAAGTTATAGAGAGTTAAACTAGTTCTATATGTTTGTGGAACTAGTAGAGGTATTGTAGCGAGTTGGTGCACTAGTGCATCCTTAGTTCTACTCCATCTAACTGAATATTCCTTCATGAGAAACTCATTCATGTTAGTTCAAAGAAAGACCGAGTTGAGACTAGAGTGTAGGGATAGTGTAGTATCAGTTGTAGAGTGGTCCAAGTTGTAAAAATCATGCATGCAAACAAAAGAGGACCTAGATTTGGATTGCATAGTTATGGAAAAAGAAATTCCCAATTAAATATGGGATATTCCTCACAGGAATTGCGCAAAGAAATAGGGGCTAAGTAGGAAAAAAAAATTGGCTAAGTGTTGGTTAATGTTGGCTTGTGAGGAGAGCATTGATCATGCTTGTGCATGAATTGTTCTAGTGAGAATAAGCTCTATATTATAACTCAAATTTCTGATTAATGCAATAGATAGTCGAGGTTTTGATTAGTGGATTTCCCTAGAGAAACAATTGTGTTATGTGTCTTTGATTATCTTCCTCTTGTCAATTATTGTTTTCATTGATCTATTGGTTTCTGTTGTTTTAAGACTAGATTATATTCTTGTCTTGTGTTCTAATACATTACATGAGTTGTGAATCTATAGGAAAATCTACATGGTATCAAAGCTGAAGAGAATATACTAGAGGAGATTTCGAAGAACTTTTGAGTTTTGGGTTACAAGTGATATTTGAATTGCAATACATACTTCATGATCGCAAATGGTGTTCTATGGTTTGCGGCTCGATTATGCCTTGGAAGGAAACTAAAATTATATAACTTGGAAGGACAGAATGGAGGTTGTGTTGGAGGATAATAACTTGAAGGAATTTGTTGATCAAGTCATTCCTAAGGCAACAACATTAGATTCATAGAATCTGGCCGAATGGAAGAAGTGTGTGGTGAAGGCAAGGCGGATAATCCTTGAGGGAGTTCTAGAACACACTATCTTGAGTTTCCATGGGAAGTAAACATCGTATTCTATGTAGAAAGCATTGAAAGACCTATTCCAGAACAACAGTGACCATAGGAAGTTGGCACTAAAATACAAACTTCGAAAAATAAAGAAGGAGAAAGGTGAGACCATTTGAAAATAATTGACCAAGTTCAGTCACTGTCATGATGGGCTTGGATGTGTTGGAATAACCATTGCCAAGGATGATATGGTGAGCCTAGCTCTCCTAGGCCTTCCCAAGAGTTGGAATAGCTATCAGGACTCTGTTAATGGGAGGGAGAAGCTGCCAGATTAGGAACGAATGTGGTCATATTTGATGCCTGAGGAGATTAGAAGGAATACGAGAGATGGTTCCTCGTCAAGGACTGATGAGGAGGAAAATTATGCCTTAGCGATTAAGGCAAGAAAATGGAAATGGAAGGAATCCCATTCCAAATAGGATTCTTGCCATGGAGGTAAGAAGAAAGACATGACGAAAGTTAAGTGCTTTCATTATCATGAGTTGGGCCATTTTGCTACAAATTATTCGCTCAAGAATTATAAGAAGAAGTCCTTAGGAGGAGCGGCGGGTGAGGCTTTGGCCTCTCAATTCAAAATAGAATTTACTCTTATTGCATGCATGGTTTCATCAATGATGGGTAGTGTATGGTATCTTGACAGTGGAGCTTCATTCCACATGACTGGTGAAAAGGCGTTGTTTAGTGACCTAGAGGAGAAGGATCTCCATATGCATATCGAGATGGTTGATGATGGGAGGTATAGTGCTACTGGATTGGGCACGTTAATTTTCAGAGGGAGAATGGAACTCCTCTCACCTTGATGGATGTTATGTATGTGCCTGGGTTGAAGAGGAAATTAGTATTAGTCACCATGCTTGAGGATAGAGGCTATGATGTGATTTTCTCGAAAAGAAAGGCGTTCCTTCGACAAATAGCCATAGGTCAAGAAAATAAGACAGGCATTCGAGTTAAGAATGTCTATAAGCTGGAGGTAGAGGATTGTGCGGCTTTGAGCACAAAAGTTGAGAAGGTGCAGAGTTGAGACGTTGGCAAGTTGTGGCATAGGAAATTGGGCCACTTGCATCATGGGGCTTTGACAATCATGTTGAAGATCTTTACTGGTCTTCCCAAAGGTATGCTAGATCAAGTTGAGACATGCAAGGGGTGCACTTTGGGAAAATACACCAAGGCTTCCTTTCACAAGAGAGATAGTTGAGAAGAGGTGATTCTAGAGCGAGTCCACTTAGATGTGTGTGGACAATTCTCAATAACATCCATAACCAAACATAGGTATTATGTTTTATTTGTTGACGACTTTTCTCATAAATGATGGATATTTTTCATGCAGAAGAAGGATCAAACTTTCACAAAATTTTGTGAATTTAAAGCATTGGTCGAGAAAGAGTATTGAAAGAAGGTTAAAGATCTAAGAAGTGATAACGGTGCTGAGTATGTCCCAAATGAGTTTAAGAACTTATGTGTAGCAGAAGGGATTAAATAGGAGTTAACGACACCCCATAACCCACAGCAAAATGGGGTGGCTGAGAGGAAGAATATAAGCATTTTAGGGGAAACACGGGCAATGTTGCATGATCAGGGCCTACCACTACACTTGCGGGTTGAGGCATGCAACACAATGTTTTATTTGCAGAATCAATTATTGGGATGAAGACACTAGAGGAGGCTTATTCGGGTAAGTGGCTAGATGTTGGTCATTTTAGGATTTTTGGGTCATCGGTATATTTCCATGTGACCAAAGAAGCATGAAACAAGCTTGAGACAACAATAGAGTTAGTGATATTTATGGGGTACACTGATACACCTCACAACTATCTAGTGTGCTTGTCGACCACTAGGATGAGAATGGTTTGCAGGGATGTTAGATTCGATGAGGAGAAGGCCATGCGAGCTTCCCTTTAGAGAGAGCGTGAGCTACATGTAGTTGAGAAGATTTTAGCCTCTAAGGTTGACGAGCCTTAGATTGATGTGGAGTAGCCACATGTAGAGGATTTGAGAGTGGAGACACCCACTCAAACAGAGTCTTACAGATATGGGAGAAAGTGCATAAAAGAGGCTGACATGTTATTGAATGATGCACGAGAGAATGTGGGAGCACCCACATCTCATTGCAGGTACAGGAGGTCACTTGAGAGGTACACTAGATACATAGCTCTTATGAGAATATGTGTTGAGGCAGAGGCATCATCCTTTGAGGAATCAGTACAACAACCAGTTTGGCTTGATGCCATGGTGGAGGAGTATGACTCCATAGTTCGTAATAGTGTTTGGGATGTGGTCCCAAGACCAGAGGACAAGTTAATGGTGAGCTCTCGATGGCTTTACAAGGTAAAGTAAGATGCATATGGTAGTGTGGAGAAGCATAAGGCCAGGTTTGTGGCCCGTGGCTTTTCACAAGTAGAGGATACTGACTATGATGAGACCATTGCTCCTATTCCAAGGTACTCATCGATCAGATCTATATCAGCACTATCAGCACAAATGGGTTGGAAGATACATCAGATGGATGTAAAGACAACCTTCCTTAATGGAACGATTAAGGAACATGTGTAGATGAGTAGGTTGAAGGTTTTGAGACCTTCGACCATGAGTCACATGTGTGCTGACTCAAGAAGGCGTTGTATGGGTTGAAGCGAGAACTTTGTGCTTGGTACACTAGGATCGATAGATACTTCACCAGGTTGGGCTTCACCAAGAGTGAAGCAGATGCAAACCTATACCACATAATGGTGGAAGGAAAATTGTTGATCATTGTGTTATATGTCGACGATTTGATTTTGACAAGTGATGATAAGCTGATCAAGTATCGTAAGGAAGACCTTGCAAGAGAGTTTGAGATGAAGGACATCGGGCTCATGCATTACTTTCAGAGCATGGAAGTATGGCATGGTTATGGGAAATTATTTGTCTAAGGGAAAGTATGCCAATGAGATACTTAGGAGGTTCTGCATGGAGAGAAAAAAAACCCATGGAGACTCCTTTAGTAGTAAACTCGAGGAAGGAGGATGCTACTTTAGGGGAAGTAGTGGAAGCTACTATTTACAGACAACTTGTGGGTTCACTCATGTATTTAGTGAACACACGACTGGATATGTGATATGGATTTAACCAGCTTAGTGAAGCGATGGTTAGGCCTACCAAGCTATGTTGGAAGGCGGAAAATCATGTGCTGAGATACTTCAAGGGCACTACTCGGTATGGATTGTGGTACAGATAGACAGAGGAAGTGAAGCTTCAAGGATTCACCGATGAAAATTGGGTAGGGAGTCCATCTGATATGAAGAGCACATCAAGAGGGATCCTTAGTATTGGGTCAACGACAGTATCTTGGTAGAGCAGGAAACAAATATCGATTGCACTTAGTTTGACAGAGGTAGAGTACATGGCTACAAGTCAGGAAGCATGTGAGGCCATCTAGATGAGGAATATTTTGGTTGGTTTGTTTGGTCAATAGATGGATCCAACTGTAATTTACTACGATAATTGAAGTTGTATCAGACTCTCTCAAAATCCAATTCTTCATGATCGGTCCAATAATATCGACATCCGATATCATCATCTCAGAGATTGTGTATTGAGGCAGATTATGTTGTTGGAGTACATTCCCTTGGAGGAGCAAGAAGCTGACATTTTGACAAAGGCATTATCAAGATGTAAATTTGAGTTTCACAGAGACAAGATCGGGGTAGTTGATAATATCTTTCTTGTTGAGAGGGAGTTTTGAGAAATGGCAACAAGAAATTCCAATTTAATTTGTCCTTGAATTAAAATCTGAATTAAAATCGAATTATATTCTCATAGCAACTTGTAAATAGTTAATTAAGTTTAATTAACTTAATTATCTTAGGAATTTTGAGTTGGAAGTCTTTCTGTAGTCATGCATATTTTCTCACTAAATTTTAGGGGTCTAGGATGAGTTTATTTGAGTTGTAATTAGATAACTCAGTTTGACTGAGTTATAGACAATTAAACTAGTTCTAACTATTTGTGGAGCTAATAGAGGTCTAGTAGTGAGTTGGTGCACTAGCGCATCCTCAGTGCTACTCTAGCTAACTGAAGATTCCCTCATGAGAAACTCATGCATGTTAGTTCAGAGAAAGACCCAGTTGAGACTAGAGTGTATGGATAGTGTACTATCAGTTGTAGAGTGATCCGAGTTGTACAAATCATGCATGCACTCAGAAGAGGACCTAGATTTGGATTGCGCAGTTATGTAAAAAGGAATTCCCAATTAAATATGGGCTATTCCTCACAGGACTTGCACAAATAAATAGGGGCTTAGTAGGCAACAAAAATTGGCTAAGTGTTGGTCAATGTGGGCTTGTGAGTAGAGAGTTAATCATACTTGTGCATGAATTGTTCTAGTGAGAACAAGCTTTGTATTATCACTCAAATTTATGATTAATGTAATAGATAGTTGAGGTTTTGATCAGTGTATTTCCCTAGAGAAATAATTGTGTTATTTGTCTTTGATTATCTTCCTCTTCTCGATTATTTTTTTCATCGATCTATTGGTTTCCGTTGTTTAAAGAGTAGAGAAGATTCTTGTCTTGTTTTTTAGTACATTACATGAGTTGTGAATCTACAGGAAAATCTACAGGGAGTACATCCCAAGCTGCTCAAAAATCAACAACATCAACTGTGCTTGGAAACAATTATAAATTATGGTCTTTACAGATGAAGACTTTATGCAACCACAATATTCTTGGGATAGCTTGCATAATGGCTATGTAGATCCGACCAAAGAAGCATCATGGGGGCTTCACTGAGGAATCAATAAGATATCATGTGCATTCATATTGGAGCATAAAAAATAAGAAAAACATAAAATAATATATTGACTATATAACAAGGGTTTAGAGGGGTTTTCTATGTTATATAATAATATATATATTATAAGGTGTTTTTTATACCAAATATTGGCCAAGTGGAGGCCAAAAATACGGGGAGTATCAGTCGTAGGACTAATCGAGCACACATCTGTTCTATTGGGAGAGACCTTTGATTAATAGAGAGCGCCTATGTTATGTTCAGCAAGACCTCTATTTGCAACCTCAAGCAGGGAGTATTGTGGCCCATCGAGTATTATGGCCCGTAGGAGTAATCAAGAGTGCAACCTCTGGTTTATTGGGCAAGAGCACAACTTCTATTTGCAACCTCAGGAAGGGAATATTATGGCCCATAATCGAGAGCACAACCTCTATTCTATTGGGAAAGAGCACAACCTTTGTTCTATTGGCTTGGCATATAGTAGATAAGGATTTGTTTACTGACTTTGAATGTGGAGAAGAATTCCAAGTATTTTTAATAGTTTTCATTTTGTGGGCTAAAGAGATTTGTTCTTGTGATTTATATAATAATTAGGGAATTATTGTTTTTTGACGGAGCAAGGATTTGATGATGAGAATTATGGCATATGGTGGAGAAGGTTTTATTTATTGACATTAAGCATGGAGAAGATGGGTTTCATCTTGAGCTTGAAATCTTAGAAAATACTTGAGCATCATGAGGGGTGGATAACAAAAAAATCACTAGGTCCTAAGACCTTGTTTAGAGTCCGAAAAATTCTTGGTAGTCATGACAGAGATTCCTCTTGGATTACATCTTAGAGCAACCAAAATGTGGGGTTTCTTATCTTCTGACTTTCTCTTTGAATTCAGCTTGGGCACAGTACATTGTCATTAAGGCTTCTCATGAGTCAACTATGGCTATGGTAAGCACTAAATTTATTCCAATTTACCTACCACTGAAAGGAAATCTAGGGACTAGGTCTATGATACTGGTACCTCTCCCAACCTTGGGATTCTATAGAAATCCCTGGCCTCTAAGACTATGATCTTGGTGGATTATGAATGTGTATAGCATTCTCAAACTATTAACTCTACAAATCTAGTGCAAGCTTGGTAATCTATGCAATATTTTTCCTTTGGTAAGTTCTTTCATGAGAAAAGCTACCCTAATATTTCCTCTCCTTTCCTTTATAGCCCAAGTTTTATGTATTATATACAATTAGTTCATAAGTGCAGGTCTGCCGACCCACACCTTTCACCTACGCAATTTTTGGGGTATTTCTGAGTATTTAGTTTTGTGTGAATTTTTTGTGCTCCTTTTGCTATGCATGCTTTTTTTATTGCTATTATTTTTCCTCAGGGATATTACATAATCTGTTTCCCAATGTGCCTCCCTTGCAAAAAAATTCTACCCAAAGAAATTTACGATCTAAAAATGTAGCAGTTGTACTCCCCAGTGAAGTTTTGGTCTCTAAACGATGGAATTTTTTCTAAAAGATCCCAAGTTTTGGTCTCTAAATGCACCAAAAAATTTGACAGCCCAAAACCCTCACCGAGAATCTGAAACAAAGACAAATGTGAAGAATATGCAAAAATCAATTTTGAGTTTATAATATATAGTGTTGTTGGCTGAGTTCATTACACTGTGGACTCACCATGTTTGAGGAAACTTGAATCTGGTTATATTTGTTGAGTTTGGTCAAAACTCAACAAAATTTATAGAAATTTTCAACTCGAATCACCAAAGGGGCAAGTGGAATTTCCTCACAGAAGCTCACTGAGGAGATACTTGATTTTACTAAACAATATTTTTTATATCTAGTAGGATTGTTCACAGTCTTGCCTTGTCACTATTTATCTGCTAACAACTTTTGTACTTAGCTCATTGATATTAAATACAATGAATTAAGATTAAGAGCTACTCTACTTGGTAGTTGGATGTTTTGTTTTCATGGTAGGGCCTTTCTTGGATATATAATATTTTTTCCTCGTTGACTTAATTGTTGATTTAGCACATCCAATTCTAATTTTTCATAATATTGACAACTACTTAAAGAAGATGGTTCATTAGAATTTAAAATCAATAATGGGTTATTAAAATCAATGTAATTTATCTGATTAAAAATATCTATGAAAATATTTGTCATCTGTGATTTTGTATGTGGACTATGATTAGATCATATGCAATGTCATTCCAATCTAAAGCTACATTTTTTGTTTGTAGGTGGAGCATGTCTTCAAGGATCAGAACATATTGGATGCATATTTTTTCATTGAATGTTTTTGCTATCTTGTGACTTAAAGAATCATAGCCATTGAAAAGCAAAAGTAATTGCTTTGTGATTCCTTGAATACCTTTTTGAATTATAACCTATTATCTGCTTTTGTATATCACAAAAACCCAAAAATATTATGGTTATTTATAAAGTGGTTGGACGCCCCCCTCCTTTTTCCATAAGGATGGGTAGGGCCGCCGGGGGGGGGGGGGGAAGCGGACGGGG
>APFE031346927.1:30573-52201 GCA_000404065.3 Pinus taeda
CTGGTTTCTTAGTATTTTAGGACATGCCCTAATGTTTTGAAAGAAGCCATAGAATGTTCAATTTTTGCTGCACCGAGGTGTGCAGACTTGCCAGAGCTTCAAGAAGTTCGTTCAAATTTTTCTACAAAGTATGGTCCTGAGTTCACTATGGTTGTAGTTGAGCTACATCCTACAGCAGGGTTAATTGGTAGGCAAGTAAAGATTATCACTTTAATCCTTCTAGAGAAATTAGCTCATTTAGGCTTCACTTTTTTAGTTGAAAATTTGATATTAAATTTGTTGTAGTGTGCTAATTTTTTTTATCATAGATCATTGAGAAATTATCAACTAGAGCACTAAGCACAGAGATAAAATTATGTCTTTTGAAAGAAATTGCTGCTAAAAATGGAGTTGAATGGAATTTTTAGAAAGCTGAGAGGGAAATTCTAAAACCGGTAGAAGACTTACTCACAAGCATCCTAAATGCTTTTTGTTTCTGATCATTTTCATTTTAGTTGAATCAATTAATTTATATTCTGCATTTGGGCTAGTGCCACGAGTCTGTTGTTAGGTCTAAACTAGCCAGCGTGGACACTTGATAGGGTTGTTTAAGACAATGGATTCCGTTGTAGATAAAGCCCCTGATTCAGAGGTAAGAGTGAGGGTTTTTGTGCTTGTTTTTATGTGCTTTGGTACTCTATTTGGGGCCACAAAAAGTACTACTACACTAGCTTGTGTAGAGGGTTGGTTGGGGGGTGACGAGGCCTAGAAAATGCCTTCTCTCTAGGCTATAGATGTTTAGGATGATGCGTAGTAGAAACAAAGGGCATAACCCTTGTTAGTGTTGAGAAATATAGGGCATTAGTATTAGATGATTTCTCTTGTTTGGTGACTGATTGTGAATGCTTTTTACATGATTAGGTTAGGATCTTCCTTACGTTAGATTCTTAGTGTTATTCTTCATCAAACTATAGCCAATGCAAGAACATAAATAGATAAGAGACACAACATGTAGGCTATGAGCGAGGGCCTAAACCACTCACTCTTTGAGAGGAAAACTTGCACAAATTATTCTTATAAAGATTCCAATTGACGAATACCGGGACCAAGACCCCTGACCTATTAGCCACTCCATGATCAAGACATGAGTTCTCTTCTGCTTCTGTCTTCTAGATTCCTTATCCTTTTCTTTGATAAATGAATTATTAATACTACCCTCTTCTCCACTTGGTACAAGAGGATGGTAACATTCTATTTTTTAATTTATTACATCTTCCTCAAGATCAGGTTTATTATTTTCCTTATCACCTCCCTTTTTATATGTCTTTTTAATATACATACTACAGACATAACTATATGTATTGTTTCTAGGAAAAGCCTTGATGGGAAACTCTTGTGTAGTCCCTCAAATTCATAGATGGTACACAATGCAAAATTGTTGGAACTAATTTCAATGCCTGACCCTACAGGCACATTGAGTGAGGCAAAAAACATAGATAACCATCTTAGGGTATCAATCTCAAGACCCCTTGCATGAAGCTCAAAGGACTCAACTGCTTGACCTAGCCTCAAGATATGCCGCCAACTTTGGATATGTTCCCATTCAATTGGGGGTACATACCTCATGGATTGAGGGACATCCCTGTGGCAATGGGCATCTGCCATCCCAAAATTACTCAAAAGTAAGGTCAAAAATTCCTAAAGGTATTCTAAAATAACCTATCCCTAAAACCATATTTTGAAGTTATAAAGACATGTATGATCTTAGTTTTCCATTTTTTACATTTAAATTGTGTGCAAAAGGTACCAGATGTGAGCACTTGTGTGAAGAAATATTTGGTTGAGAATTTAATTCTCTTGTCTATTTTTGTATGGTATTGAATATGTTTTTCATATTAATATTTTGCATAGGGAAATTCCATTTTGTGAAGAAAACATTGGACATGGGATAAAGTTTAAAAACTTGTCATAATTAATAACAAAAAATTCAGACTCAAGAGTCTTCTAAGTAATAGAAAGATTGCTAGTTTGTACTAATGAATGAAGTGATTTTGACACAATTAAGATATTTCCAATTCACCAAAAGAACCAAACAAAAATGGTTGTTTGCTTTATAATTTTATATCAAACTGGTTTCATTTTATTGGCATGTTGAGGTAAAAGGCCATGAATCCCAAAAGAAGGGGCGTGAGTGTTAAAATCCTACTAGTTCCCCTTGGTGTGCCTTGAAGAAACAACAGGCTCTGATCATGCAAGAATTGGCTTACTTGTATGATGAAAAGTGATTCATTATGAGATCTACCCTATTACTCGACTTCAAAAAAATCTCTCTTTTAAGGCCCTTGATTTTCACACTGGGAACACACTTCTTACCTACCTGAGTTTACATCAAAGGTCACATTTTGTATGATGGAGGTAGTTTTTGACACAAGGTTGTTAATATGTAATCACCCCAACTTTTGTTTTCAAAGTGTCAATTCTTTATAATCTTTTAAAAAATTTCACTAGAGCATGCTATGTGCATAAAAAAGTGACTCGAACTTTGTTCTTTTAGATTATTTTTTGTGAAAAAATTGTATTTTGAAACATTTAATGTGAATTGTGAGAAATTATTGGGACTAGTATTGGTGATTGACAATGTTTATTTGAATCATTTTCCAGGAGAAAATTTTGGATCCCTTGTCAAACCAAGTCATTCCTTTAGTTCAACAAACAACCATACCTGCATATGCCTTTTCAATGCTTTCAACGGATACTGAAATTTTGACATCATTTGAATGTTAGTATTTTCCTCACTCTGACGATATTTTCATTGAATTGATAGGGTGTTTGTTTCCAAGAATTCTATTTTTAAAAAATAGCAATTCCTTAAATTGTGGTTTTGGACATATACATTCCAGATATGTGGGTTAAATCATTCTTTATATCTTTATATTTAGTTAGAACTAACTAGATGACATATTTTACAAGCTTTGACCTTGATTTAAACTCATTTTCTTGAAAGGGTTTTAAAAGTATTCAATTAATGCATAATCTATCCTATTTTTTCTGTCAACTCAACTTATCATATCTGATTGAACTCATGATGTTATCAATTGACCTGTACACGCTTTTTAAGCCAATACACCCATGTCATGAAAATGAGGTATGCATGATATGGTCAGCTACAGTGGCTGATATCATTTGCTTTTCCAAGAAAGGTGTGACAATATTTCTATAAATTTTAAGTTGAAAGCATTACCTATTTGTAAATGTTACATAGTGATATCTATTTTTCCTTACATGCATTCTTCCTTGATTCTAATTAGAATAAATAGAGCTTTAAACCCATTCATTATTAAATTCATGAGTTAAACCCTATATGTCAAGATTGTGAACAACAGAAGAGAGAGAAAACTATCCATCAACATATAGGGATCCTAAAGAATATGGGGGAGATGCCCCAGATTCTTGTTCATCAATCTCCCATGTACCCTCTGATATCTCCAGTACTTTATTCGATTGAGTGTCTGCTCCAAGGTTGAGCTCTTTATAGATGTTTGCTTATAAAATGACCAAGAAGAAGATTTCCAAGGCCTTTACTTGTTTGAGTAAAAGCCTCAAGATAGGGTTTTGCATCTCAATAAGTCCACTTACCTAATCAGTGACCAGATTTGGGCCCCCCAGCACTTGAATGTGAGCAATGGCTATTTTCTTTAACAATCTCATTTGCCAATGCCTTCCATTCAGACATGTTATTTGTAGTGTTGTGAACATATTAATAACATCTCGATTTTATCTCAAAATCACGATTTATATCATTTGATTTTCCAAGAAAGGAGTGACAATATTTGTATAAATTTTGTATGTTTTCTTAGAGGGACAAATATCAAAGGATTCAATGTTAAAAATTTTGAGTGATGGGTGTCAACCTTCTGGAGATCAAATACCATGGAAGGTTTTAGAGCAGTTCCAGGATATGAATTTCCCAAGTCTTTCAAGGGCTCGAATTGTTCGTATAACTGTTCATCCAAATGTCATTAGGGTATTATTAAAAACTCCCAACCATTTTGAATTTGGTTTTGGTTTTCTTAGTAATGGAATGTACTTCCCATCTTGTAACAAATATTTTCTATTCTCTAATTGTTATTTTTTTTATTTTCCTAAAGGCTGACTATGGTTCAATCATTGTGGATCTGATCACAAGGTTTATTTCTTTTTGACCTTTCTAATTGCCTATGCTCTTTTAAACTTTTGTAGGAGCGTTGTGCTATTATTTCCTATTATCCTATTTTAAGCAAAGAAAATGAAATGTGAGAGAAATAAAATACTCATGGGGTGAACTTTCAATAGAATCAATATATAGTAAGCATAATTCACTTGAGTCTTTTCAGATCAAATAAGTTATTATGAATGAGATATCTTAAATTATTTAGTTTTGTAACTTCTAATCCATATTATTGAATGATCGATTAAGGTATTAATTGGACATTTGATTTATTGATCATTAGGATTAGTGTTGAAGTTTTTGTCAATAGTTCTGTTGATGACAATGTTTTAATTTATATTTATGCAAGTCATCATTCAACAACCTATTTTGATGACCAAGGGGTTGTATTGTTTATATTTAATTTTTGAAGGGAAAAATTGTAAGCGTTTACATTAGTATGAAAAAAATATACATTCATGAAGAGCTTACAACTCTATGATATTGAACCTCAGCAAAAAATTAAAGTCAGGCCTAAAAATACACAACTATTAAACATTCCGAAAATGCCCATGAGCATAATTTTCCCTTTTTGTTCCCAAATATTGCATAAGATTCCATTACATGAATTCTTCCATGATTCTAATCAAAAGAAATATAGATTTAAACCCATTTTTTATTAACTTCATCAGTTAAAACCTATATGTCAATATTATGAACAATAGAAGAGAGAGAAAAACATGTATATCCATCAGCATATAGGGATCCTAAAGAATCTGGGGGAGATGCACCAGATTCCTATTCATCAATCTCTCATGTACCCTCAGCTATCTCTAGTATTTCATTCGAGTGAGTGTCTACTCCCAAGTTGAGTTCCTTATAGATGTGTGCTTATTAAATGACCAAGAAGAAGATTTTCAGGGCCTTTACTTGTTTGAGTAAAAGCCTCAAGATAGGGTTTTGCATCTCAATGAGTCCACTTACCCAATCGTTGACAGGCAATGCCTATTTTCTTTGACAATCTCAATTGCCAATGCCTTCCATTCAGAATTGTTATTTGCAGTGTTGTGAACATCTTGATAACATCTTGATTTTGTCTCAAAATCACAATTTCTATCATTTTATTTTGCAAGAAAGGTGTGACAATTTTTATATAAATTTTAAGTTGGAAGCATTACCTATTTGGAAATCTTACATCTTGATATTTATTTGCTCGAGGAACTTGCTATGTAGCTTTCCAATTATTATATGAGTTTCAATTCCTAGTTGTTAAATAAATCATAATAGTATTGGAAAGAAGCATTCAAAAATTTATTTATAATTGTTTTCTTATGGTTAGAGTACTATCAATACTCAAATGAGTGATATTTCCATGAATTAGTTAGTGCCAATGACTTAACATTTAGCCAACATGGTATGTTGGTTTAGATGGCCAATTCTGAGTCCATTTAAAAACCTCTAGACAAGATAATCAATACGTGTTTGATATCAATGTACATTACACTAATAAAATCTTACATCATTTGCATTCCTCTCCCTCTTTCTTGTGAATTTTTATGTGTTCATTAACCAACATTGGTATAGAGAAATACTAGTTTGAGCTAGTGATTTCATCGGAGTTTGTGTTAAGTAATAATGATTTGTAGTGGCCCTCACACATGAGAAGTTATAGACATAAAGGCGAGTGTCTCTGACTTTTTAAAGATACATTTTATTTAAAAGTTCGTAAAGTTCAAGCCAATATTTACCTCAACACAAAGTAGGCATGTAGGACAGTGAGCATGGGAAAAGTTGGTTGCATGACTGACATGATGATGCACCAACATCACTTATAGATGACAAGGCATCTTGTGTCCGCTTGGTCATTTATGATGTGATCAAGCTACCAAGAAAAGGAGATGATGGTTTGTTGTCGTTGGTTGTCAATCAGCCACTCGTGATGGTTGGATAACTCTCTAAGCCCAACGATGATTACATTTCAAATGCTACATCTATGAAAACATCATGTGCTATTTTTTGTTTTGTTTTGTGTATGTTTAGTGCCTCTAGGGCATGACATAATTTTAATAATATGTATCTTATGTATTGTCTTAAGGCCATTATTAGTATTTTATGGGTTTGAAATGGTTGGAAATTTTGTATTTATTTCATACCTTAGAATTTTAGATTTTCAAGAGTTCCATGTTAAATCCCTCTTTATACTCTGCTTTAATTTCTACCCATTATTTTTTTTGTTGGTTTATTTAGTATTCTGATGGACATGAGAAAACTACAATTGCCTTATTTTTTATCTTTAATGGACAGAAACATCTTTCCATGCTACATACATCACCATTCGACTACGAGGCTGCTAGGGGGAGCTATCTTTTTACCAAAGATTCCTAGGACATGCACCTAGACCCAATTGTCTTCTACAAACATAGGGGCACACAAGCATGATCATAGGCTTAAGCATGTCATTGTATAGACATGGACATGATCCACTAATATGTTGGACAACAAAACAAACGACCTTTCTACCTAGCCTTGTAGTGGACACATTCATCTTGAATATTATCTAACCCTTCTGAAAGTGATTCATCTAATTTCTTGTGACACATTGTTTGCTCCCATTTGGAGAGATTGCAAAATGATTCAACTCATCCCATCTCTTGTGACACATTATTTTCTCTCATTTCGTGGTATTTCAAGATTCAGCGATTTTGTAAGATGCTTGATATTTGATTGTTTAGCATCCACAACCAATCAAAAGGTGGGATTTCATCTTACAGTTTAACATGGAAATGAAATCTTACTAAATACAAGAATACCAGCTCACTTTCATTGACCCCATATTTCTCTCAATCGACCTCACTGTGTTGTGGCCATGTCCATACATCTAATTATGCAATATTTAATGTGATTGCCGGTGGTATACAAATTTTTAGGCTTAATGAATGTCATTGTAAATGATATATACACCATCAAATTCAACTATTCAAATCAAATGATCTATATATCACATTTCATAGCACGAAATGCTACAAATCTTGGTGGATAGAGGTGGTTGTGAATATGAGGGAAATTCTCGACAAATTATTTAAGACTCTTAACTACTGAATAAAGTTGTTTAAACTGATGAAAGGTAACATGCATCTCCCTGATATGAGTACATATATTGTCCTTACAAATGGACCATGCAAGGGAAGATACACCCCAAGAGGCCGATAGACTATTGCAAGAGATTTTAATAAATGTTTGACATGACACTCTAACATATTCAACAATGGAAAACAACCTAATACAAGGTTGCAACACTTCAGGAAAGACTCAATTGTGAGTGATTTGTAATTGATGAAGTGTCGGGGTGATTTTTGTAATAATACACTAGCAAGCTATCTGAGATAGGTTTGACATCATAGCTTAATAAAGTGATATGAGTGGAATTTCCAGGACTAGACCTGATGTTTATTCTACAAACACATTTGGCTTAGAGTTTACTGGGTTGCACATCCTAACTAATGCACCAATTGATCAATATAAAATGGATTTGGCTTAACATTAATGTGTTAAACTTCCAACTAATGAAGCGACCCAAAGAGAATTTATTGATATTGTTCACAAGAATAATATAGAATTGGTTAGATAAAATGGTTAGTGGCTTGTGTTCCACAAATGTTGAATCAATTTTTGTTTTGAACACAAAATACAAATATTTTGAAATGCGGAAATGTCACAAACTAGTTAAATGTTTGAACAATGTAATCCCAAGTCAATTTACACAGGTTAATTTTACATTGTCTTTATGTGCATCATATAAGTAAACTAATCCATGTAGATATAGGCATGGAGATGAGATATTTTTGTCAGCCTCTCCTTAGCCGCTCTCTGCAGAAATGATGTAAACAAGGCAAATGTTGTCAAAATGCCTCATTAAGTTATTACTATCATGCTTCCTAGAGATGCTCACTGAAATGGTTGATGACTAAATTCATAATTATTTTTTGTCTCCAAATCCCCCATTCAGCCAAGGCAATTTATCTAGATCATGAAGCAATAATCCACACAATGAGTGGCACTGTGACACAAGGAATTTCATCAATTATTTTAAATCCATCCATGATCAACTTCTTAACACCCACATAGTTTAAAGCACCATCCATAACAACCTGGGCAATAGTTTCTTCTCCAACCTTAAGTAATGCCTACCAAAGATATTGAAAATATATTGTGTTCTTCATTCAACTCACTGTGTCCACTGTGAACCGCATGTTAAAAAAATACCCCACAATAAAAAAATACTACCATATTAATAAGATACTTGTCTAACATATCTACCCAAGCACGCCTTAAAATCACATGACCTGTTTGTTGTCAGGTATCCTTAATATTAGGTAATTTGTTTATCAATCTGTGAATTTTTGAAATGCAATAAGATGGTAAAGAGATTTAGCCACACTAAATGGGATAACATCTAAACTTAAAATTTATATAATACATGAAAAGATTATATACACACATGCACACACCTATGTTCAGACTTATATTAACCACTTATAGTGCTGTTGATAGAGTACTGACTAAGACATAGTATAATGGGCAAAATCTAATGCTAGTAGAAGCTTCGTGATCACTTTGAACTTCATCTCATCTAAAAATGAAAGCATAAGAAGTTTCCATTTTAGTTATCTCAAACCTGAATAACTTATGGGCCTTGGATTAGAGGCCAAAAATGATAAATATTTATTGTGTTTACATTTCCCTACCACTCCCATCACATTGAATTTCTAGTTTCATAGGATACCATGTGCCTGAGGGGATATATTACATAGATTGTTTCTTTAAATCAAGGAAGGATAGATATGCATTTCACTTGAATTCTTAAAAGTTGGAATCAAAAGAAGAATAAGAACATGAGAAGGTGCAATTGAATGGAATACCAGGTATAAACATATAAAGTGGTACAAAAAATGTTAATTAAAAAGTGTATAAGTACATATATAGTGAAATTAGGGGTTTTTTAAATTGGGAAGGTGTATTGGGTTAGTATTGGTAGAGGGTTAAATAAATTGATTTTTAGAGGTATTTTCCAATATGTAGTCAAATTAAGGGTATTGTTTAGTATGCCATGAACGCATGTGCTATGTCAGAGGTTCATTGTGTGAAGCCCCCATGAGAAGCATTAGCGACCATGAACAATAATCAAAGGAATGTTGGTACAGAACTAAGAAAGAAAGAGCACAGAGCCAAATGTTGGATACAAAACTCATTTGATGAATCTATCTTCGACAAGTTAATTGGTGCATCAACAATAAAAGAAGCCTAGGATATTTTGAAAACTCCGTATTGAGGTAATGATACAAGGAATACCATATAATCGTAGACATTGCAGGCTCAGTTTGAAACCTTGAAGATGATTGACATAGAGAATGTTGACCAATTCATGACTAGAGTCATGGGCATAAATCAAACTTATTGGTGAAACCATTACTGATTAGAAGATTGTTGAAAAAATCATTCGAAGCTTGCTAAAGAAACATGACATGATTCTAACGACCATTCTAGAATCCAAATATTTTACAACTTTCTCAATGGAACAATTGATTGGATCGCTTATGGTAGATGAAACAAGAGTTAACCTCGTATAAGATTTCATGGAAAAATATTTCAAAGAACAAGTCTCTCTTGGCAAAGGCAGAGGATATAGAGGCAGAAAAAAGCGAGGCAGAGGCAGGTCAGAACATCATCATGTAGTAGAGCAGTTGAGACCTTCAGAAAACCAAACACAGAGAAGTAGTTAATGGGGCAAATAAAATGTCCAATGTCATTACTACAAGAAATTTCGGCATTATGAAAATGAATGCAGAAAGAAACAATCATATCAACAAAGAGGTAGTGTCCAACCCTCCAACAATGAAGGATAATCCTCTAAAACAATGTTTCTTTCCTGTTGTCTTTCCGAAGACAATTAAAGAAAGAACCTTTGGTTGCTGGACAATGGCTACAACAACCATATGACAAGTAAAAAAATTATTCTTTCTTATCTTTATTCTTCCATAAGATCAGACATTACTATTGGAGATCGTTCACATATTAAAGTTGAAGGGAAAGATATTGTCCCTATTCTTACTAAACAGAATTAGCAGAAATACATACCTAATATTTATTATGTTCCACATATGAAGCATAACCTCATTAGTGTAGGTTAATTGATGGAACATGGTTATGGTGTAATATTCCAAGGGAACACATGTTTTATCTATGACAAACATCCAAATAGAACATTTATAGAAAAGGTTGAAAATACCAAGAATAAGATGTTTCCCTTGACTCTTTAAAGTCAAAATATCTCAGAGTCATTTTCCCACAATGTGTTAAGAATAGATGAGTCTTAGCTATGGCATTTCAGGTATGGACGTATTACATTCAAGAGTCCAAGTCTGCTTAAAAAACATTCTATTGTCCTTGGTCTCCCTATTCTAAATGAAAAATATTATAACTGTGAAATCTATATTCTACGAAAGCATAAAAGATATAGCTTTCCGACATCTTACACTAGAGAAAAGGAGCCTTTAATGCTAGTCCATATAGACATATGTGGCCCAACTCAAACACTGTCCATTGGTTGTAGTATTTATTTTGTGACATTCATTGATGATTATAGCAAGAATATATCAGTTTATTTTCTCAAAAATAAATCAGATACATTCTCAAGATTCAAAGAATTCAAAGCAGAAGCAAAAAAGCAGAGTGGAAATCCTTTAAAATTTCTCAGATTTGACCGAGGAGGAGAATAAAAATCTTGTTTGTCACCAACAAGGAATCATCATGCAAAACAAAACAAGATATACTCCACAACAAAATGGAGTAGAAGAAAGAAAAAACTAGACAATCATGAATATGGCCAGATGTATGTTGCATGAGAAGAATTTGTCTAGTGACTATTGGATTGAAGTAGTTTCAACAACAATATATGTTCTCAACACATCTCCAACAACCAGTCTCCAAGATGCAGTGCCTCAAGAAGTATGGGATGGTAAGAAGGTGAATGTATCTTATTTTACAATTTTTGGATCTATATCATTTTCACATGTTCCTAAGCAGCTAAGAAAGAAGCTTGATAATAGGAGTGGAAGATGTATTGTCATAGGCTATAGTGAATAGTCAAAGCCCTATAAAATTTATAATCTAGAAGAAGTTTGTTTTAAGAAAGGATGTTAATTTTTTTGAAAATAAATATTGGTCTACTCATATTGATGAAACTTTAAATCAACTTATTTATCCACCACAACTACCAAGATTGCAGGTTCAAGAAGAGCCACACCACTTTGATAATGGTACATCTTCCAACTAAAAATACACTAGTGATTCAACATCTTGAGAAGGAAATAAAAAAACAAGAAGAATCAAAGAAATATATGAGAAGGATCATGAGTTTGATCAACATAATATGTTTTCCTTTCTTTCATCTCAACCAACCCATTTTGAAGAAGTAGTTAAAGAAAAACTTTGGGTTGATACAATGAACCAAGAAATTACTACTATAGAGAAGAACCAAACTTGGGAATTAGTTGATCTCCCAAGAGACAAAACCAAAATTAGTGTAAAATGGGTATATAAGACCAAGCTAAATGAAAAAGGAGAGATTGAGAAACATAAGGAAAGGATGGTTGTCAAAGGATTCTTACAACAATTTGGTGTCAATTATGGTGAAACCTTTTCTCGAGTAGCATGGTTAGACACTATTATAATTTTTTATCCACAACAACTCAAGACAAATGGAAAGTGTATCAACTTGATCTAAAAGCTACTTTCTTAAATGGTATATTGCAGGAAAATTTTTATGTGGAGAAACCTCTTGGCTTTGAAGTTCCAGGACAAGATCATAAGGTGTACAGGTTGAAGAAAACTTTGTATGGCTTGAAACAAGCTCCAAGAGCTTGGTACAGTTGCATCGACACCTATCTCATCAAAAGTGGTTTTTGCAGAAGCAACCATGAGCCAACACTGTATACCACAAATCATGAAAGTAAAATTTCTCAATGATCTTATTTATATATGCAATATGATGTTAGAAAACTTCAAAGATGAAATGCAAACAAAATTTGATATGACTGATCTAGGGGTCATGAAATACTTTGTAGGCATTGAAATTCAACGATCTAGTAATGGAATTTTTGTTTAACAATAAAATATGGCACTAATATCCTCCAAAAGTTCAGAATGACGAATTGCAAACTAGTTGATACACCAATTTCTCAAGGCAACAAGTTGAGTAAACAAGATGTAACACCAATAGTTGATTCCTTATTGTATAAAAGTCTAGTTGGTAGTTTGTTATATCTCACTGCAACCAAACCTCATATCATGTTTGCAGCGAGTTTTGTCTCCAGGTTTATGCAGTCACCTAAGATTTCTCATTTGAAGGTTGCAAAAAGGATCTTAAGATATATTACAAGGACCCTAGGCTATGGTTTTATCTACACACATTCTAAATATAACTCACTTTCACGTTATAAAGAGAGTGAGTATATAGGGAGTTTAGATGATCATAAAAACACCTCAGGGTATATTTTTCATCCTAGAAACAGTCTGCTTTCATGGGTATCCAAGAAACAACCAATTGTTTCAATATCTTCAGAAGAGGCAGAGTATGTAGCTTCCACTTCAGCGGCTTGTCAAGTAGTTGGCTCAAAAGACTATTGGCAGATCTTTACTGTGATAATGGTTCTGCAATTTTTTTTATTATCAAAATCTCATGTCTTTCACAAAATAAGAAAGGAAACTGACACACGTTTTCATCTCATTTGTGAGTTTGTAAATGATGGAGACATATTACTTGCCTTTTGTGGTTCTAGAAATCAACTTGTAGATATTTTCACAAAGCCTTTGGGCAAAAATGTATTTAAATTTCAAAGAGAGAGACTAGGCATTGTAAGTGCCACTACTTCTAACATTTCAGATTAGAAGGGGGCGTTGAGATATTAATCTCACTGTCTTCTAGGTGTCATCATATTTAATCCCATTGTCTTCTAGGTGTCATAATATTTAATCCCATTGTGTGTTGTCCACTAGGTGTCAGCATATTTAATCCCACTAGGTGTCATCATATTTAAGCCCATTTTCTATTGTTGTCATAGTTAGTTCAAATTTAATTGAGTTAGTTGAGTTTTTCTCCACTCATTTATGATTGTTAGTTTCCGTGTTTCCTATGTACTCTATTCTATTTTACTGGTTTTGAATGATGAGAAGAGCCATTAACTCTATTCTAGTTTTGGAGTTCCTTTTGTGTGTTTTTTCCCCTCGTAAAAAATTGCAATACAGTTGTTTTTGAGAGAGGAAATCAGCAAGATGTGTGGGTAAATATTGTTTAGATCCTCGTGAAGCCAGTCTAGATCAAGCAGGTGAAACATGTTTGAAGTTTTTGTGAAAACAAGTTTCTGACCCCAAGTTAGCCGTGGGCAAATTCTTAAGAACAAATCACTAAGCCCATCATTGGCTTAGTGCATTGTCATACACATATATATATGGCCATGGTATGGTTCACCTAATATGAAACATTTAATACATTCGATAGCACCTCCGTCGTACATAGTACTTGGATGGAAAACCAACATTGTCATGTATGACAGCTACATGCTCTCTCGATTTCTATCGGCTCTTCTGCCCTGCATTTCTGGCAGCTCTGACTCCTAGATGTGATCGATAATACAGTATGCACAATACGCATTCAATGCCATCTCCATACGGATTTAAAATGCTATATAGCCGCCCAAGATTTCAAACCAAAGAGTTATGCGCGGGATTTTGAAACGACTCTTAATTCTTAAACGAGGTGGGGAATTTTTAAATTCGAAATGCAGTCTAGAAGGGAAGTCTGAATTCTTTAATGAGGTGGACATCAACATCAGGCATAGGAATATGGTAGATTTGAGCGGCGGCTGCGTAGCCAACCATGAAAGGGAGGGGCATCAGAGGTTTCTAATATAAGATTAGATGCCCAGTGGCAGTTTGGATGAGCATATCTTTAGAAGAAATTCCATGGTCCAACCTTTGAGCTGGTTGCGGAACATGAATATCATCATAGATACTGTCAAGGGGTTGGTGAATATCTATGACAGAAGCCTCAGGCCCTTCACAAATGTTGACACCCTCTTTTCGCAGCTGGTCATCCTGCACTCAGCACAGTGCTATCCTCACAGGGCTCTTCTACTATCGCAAAACGACCGCGTTTTTTCTATAAAATCCCTAGTTCGTTCGTTTCCTCGTATATTCATTCACCAATCTCATTCCTAGGTATTAATGGCTGTGGATGTCGATAGCAAGAAACGATTCACACTCCCAAAATCAGAGGAAGAGGAATAATGCAATGTCAGGAGAAATGGTATCATTAGGTTTGCTCACTTGGAATCTTCATTCCCTCATTGAATTATTTAATAAAAGCATGCATTTATTTATTTATTGTGTTCATTGGTGGATTGAATTCGAGTTATTGCAGCGAGGAGGAACGTGGAGTATTGCAATAAGAGTGAGGTGAAAAAGAAGAATTGATAAATAGGCTCCACAACTTTCTGAGTGACAGGTACCCACGTCTTCATTTTTTCATCAAATTTCTATGTCGTTATTTCATTTTTACATCAAATTTGTATGTCGTTATTTCATTAAATTTATTTCAGTATTGTATGGCAGGTGGTATTTCATTGTGGGGCACCTTCGATGGTGAAGAAAAGAGGAGATTGAGAATTACTGTAAAATTAGATACACAGCCACTACCTCTTCTTCAAGCTTTTGAGTTTATATCTCACCCTACTCTCTTGGTAGCAAAAATATTTTGGAGGCTCATTGGATTAGGTCATGTGTTTGTTAGTGAATGCGTAATTCACTCATCTCCTATTACCGTTGCAAGTATTAGGTTTATCTCCACGTAAAGAAATTGCAGAACCCCATCTGAATTTTGTTTTTCAGCCCATCTAATCTTCCCCATCTCAATTTTGTTTTTTGCCCATCTAGTCTGGCAAGTATTAGGTTTCTCTCAACGTAAAGAAATAGCAGAACCCCATCTCAATTTTGTTTTTTTTGCCCATATAATCTTCCCCATCTCAATTTTTTTTTGCCATCTAATCTATGCCATGTTGCTGTGTAACTTTATTCCATGTGATTTCTTTTTTTCCTTTATTAGAAATATTTTGACAGTAGATGAAATGTCGTTCATATTTAATCGAATATAAATGGAGAACACGCAGGTCACTAAAAGTAAATATCGTAAGAAGAGATTTAAAATGTATTCATACCTTAGTTAATTGTACAAAGATATTATGAGGAGATCAAAAATAATTTAATGAGAAACTTCACACAAGCTAGATATTGTAAGAAGAGATTTAAAATGTACTCATACTTTAGTTAATTGTACAAAGAGATTTATCTTGGTATGAAGAGATTAAAAATGATTTAATGAGAAACTTCACACTGCACGTAATATTTTGATTAAAATTTTATTGTTTTATGTAATTTATTTGGGTTATAATATTTTTTTTAATTTTTTTTTTATTGATTTAGATATTTTGTTTAATTTTATAAAACCATTGGTTGATATATTTAATAATGACAAGATTTTTTTAATAATAATATAATAGTAATTTCTTCAAAATAGTTTATATTTTTCAATAACGTGCCAAATACTTTTTAATAATTCTGACCATATTTGAGCTTTGATATTGATCGGAGTGATTTATATTTATGAATAATCTAAAATAATTTCTTTGATTATTCAAAGAGTTAACATATATATATTTTAAATAGTATTAAAAAAATTGTTAAATTATTATAGTTTTAATGATTTTGAAAGTTAAGAAAGTATATATTATTACGTATCTTTAGAAATTTAAAATTTAATTTCAACATACTTAAATATGATTTTAAAAATATTTTTCATATTTTATATTTTTAAATTTAATAATTTTTTATATCTCATTTTTATTTTGAAATTTCTTATATCATATTTTATTTGGGAAATTTATTTGATACCCATAATTTCTTATATCCTATTTTTATTTGGAAAAATATTTGATACCCATTTTAACCTATAAAATAGGAATTGATTTATATTTTAACCAAAATGGACTATAAATAAGTTTATATAATAAGTTTTACTTAATATAAAATAAGAAGATAAAAGCAAATTAAAAAAATCTAGATGTGTCTCAATGAAATGAATCAATATCTTAATTTAATAAAAATATTTTAAGAGTTAATGATTTTGAAGTTCTTATTTAAGTTACATGAGTATGTACAATTTTAATTTTTTGTATAAACTTTATTTTTGGAAATTATTCCATATTTTTTTTTTTTTTTGTAAGCTTGGTGAGACTACATCTTCAATATGTCCAATATAGCACCCCACCATCTGTGTCACGCCCCTACACCTGCGGTTGTCTTTCAACCGCTTATAGCGAGGTGCGGAACCACCGAACACTTTCTTTTCACCAATATTTATGTTCATGGACTATGCCTAAGCATTCGATACTTAGTTTATTTTCATTACCAAGTATTATTATTAGCCTTTATACAGATGAAACCCCATACATATTCATCATCAACAACAGTTAACACATCTACAATTGCACAACAATATAAAGGGAGGGGCAACTCCCTGCATTATGAGTCTTCCCGAATCAATATATATAATCTTCTTTTACAAGTACAAGTTAAATCTTGGGAAACCCCAAATTTACACTTAGCCAAATTTCCAACTTCGGCAAACTCGGTTGCCCAGCTCATTGGCACCTTTGCACGATCGCTACACGACTCACCAACCCTTTGTTCGCCTCGTCGCACAATCATGTTTTTTGCCCAACTTGGGTGTGCCTTGTTGTAACCAAGTCGCCATACACGGGCACCTCCGCACGAGTCACACCTCCATTCACAACTCCAACACTTCACCCGAGTCGCCACATGACTTCACTCGGGTCGCCACACGACTTCGACCGGTTCGCCCGAACGACCTCACCCGAGTCGCCAACCGACTTCACCCGGCTCGTCCGAATGACTTCACCCGGGTCGCTCGACGACCTCACCCGGCTTGCCCGAACGACCTCACCCAGTTCGCTCGAACGACCTCGCCCGAGTTTCTTGCCCGACGACCTCGCCTAAGTTTTGCCTGAATGACCTCGCTTGAGTTCTACCCGACGACCTCGCCTGAGTTTCTCACCCGACGCCCTCGCCCGAGCTTCTCACCCGACGACCTCGCCCAAGTTTCTCACCTGACGACCTTGCCTGATTTTCTCACCCGACGCCCTCACTCGAGTTTCTCACCCGACGACCTCGCCCGAGTTTCTCACTCGACAACCTTGCCCGAGATTCTCACCCGATGCCCTCGCTCAAGTTTCTCACTCGATGACCTCACACAAGTTTTTCACCCGACGCCCTTGCCCGAGATTCTCACCCGATGACCTCGCACGAGTTTTTCTGAACAACTTGCCTGAAGTGCGAGCACATCTCCTGCACCCTTCGCACTTCTACACCTGCCTCCAACTTCGCACTCCAACCAACTCGTAGAAGAAATGCGTGGTGGAATGATGGCTTGTCTCCACAAACCGTTCACCTTTGTATATGAGTGAATGGTGGGTTGTGTCACCTGGCCAGCCCATGCCAAATGCCTAGCCGACTCGTTCATGTGGTGATGTCTCACCTAAGAGGAGGGTCGACTCACCCAACTCGTTGGACCGCCCCCTCAACGCTTGGTCAATGCCTATATGAACTCATTCAAGGCTCATTCAACTTCATTTCGCACATTCTCCTCGCATGCACTTCGCACAATGAAGGTGACCTGGACCGCAGTTCCTTACATCCTCCCCCACCTGAAGTCATTGTCGTCCTTGACAATATCTCATCCCAGCAACCATCTATCACCAAGATATCCACACCAAGGCATACACCCCATCGGTATGTCATACATCGGAAGATCATCTCAATCCATGATCATCAACCACCCTGTCACAATCTCCACATGCTGCTCCCCATCATGGAAGGTTGGTCCCTCCATCTCAAGCTACATGGTTCTTGCAACATATCATGTTGACCTCATCATCTGTCGTCATTATGTGAATTGCTGCCATGATACTCCAACACATGCTAACACATCTCTGCATACTGCATGCCCTCATGACTCGAACTAGTTGGGTAGCTAATCCAACTGTCACGACCAAGTCATAAGAATGTCCATCCATATGCCATCATCAGTCATTTCTCAGACCATCCTCTCACATCCTAAACTCGATCAAGAATCGATCTCCATATAAGTAAGCCAATGCTCAGGTCCATGAAGTAGTCGTCATCTCATCTGCAACATGTTGTCCATGATGTTTGGTGTCAATGTGCTGCATGAAATCAACTACATCTATCCCAACATCATCATCCATAAGTGTATCTCCTCAATGTGAAGAGATAATCTCATCAAACTCCAACTCTTGATGTGCCACATCCAGGTCCATGAAGCAACCTCCATCATATCTATATGTGCCATCCCTCAAATCTACCATAGAAACAAGTCTACACCTATCTCATCTATCCATGTGCTACCCATGATCATATATCAATCAGCTCCCATGTGTCAAAGTGGTTAAGTCTCGCTCATCCCATGCCTAAGTGTTGCCACCAAGGCATTGTTGTAACTCCATCACTCCAAAGTGTCTCATATCAATCCTCCACATCAAGTCACTCTTCCATGACACACCTATACATGTACTCAAAAGTATGCACCCCATCCTACATCAAAGTCTCTGACCTCAGCTCCTCAATGCATCAGATCCTCCAAGTCCACCATATATGAAGTCCCAAAAGTCACAACAATCTCATGTCATCATGACCTCCATGAGTCATCTCCAACACTCTAGCAAGTGTACAAGTCTTAGCCCAAAGGTCCCTGCAAGATTCCTTAGCTCTCCATGTAGTAGGAATGCTCCATAGTCTGCTCACAAATACATCCAAGTCCATGGCCTTGTTGTACAAGAATGTACAACCTCTCCATCGGCTCATAAGTAAAACATCTCCATGTCACACCAGCAATCCAGCTGCACAACATCCCTACCTTAGCACTCCTCATTGGATGCCCATAAGTGACACCTCTACAAGTGCTCCTGCATAATGTCCCTGCATAAGATTGCCATACTCCATGTCTCCAAATTGATGTCCATGACTAAGTTGCCCCTGTAGTCCAACCAAGTAGACCCATCACAAAAATTGGTCATCCTCATCAAGTCTGCAATCTTCGGTCTAGTGAACTTGGTCACCCAACCATATCATCACCATCACGAGTCCCTTCCATCATAGCTCCCCCACTAAAGGTTCCACCAAGACTTGCTCTTGGTCTTGGCCATGAGAAGTCCACCCAAGCATCATTGTACCTCAAGTATGTGCCCTTCTCCAATCTGTTCATGAGTCATGCCAGGCACTTAGCCAATCCTCCATGTGGTTAAAGCATGACCCAATCCTCTACAACGATCATCATGTTCCTCCCTTGTCACGAGCCTTTGTACCTTCTACCATAAGGTCACAAACAACCCCAACAAGTCCTGCAATAGTCAACAATCTTCGCTTCTCCATACAAAGTCTCATCGTAGACATCCATGGTAAGATTCTCCCTTGCATCAACAAACTGACTTTCTCTTCCCTGCATACGGTTCATCTACCAAATGCTCAAGTGAGACACAAGTATCAATAGTACTTACATCATCATCATGAGGTTCCTCCATAGGAGTGTCCTCATCCATCCATGTCTACAAACTGCATGATCCTGGTCCAACTTGATCAATCTCAAGTTTATCCTCATTCATTGTCACATCTGCACCATCCTTAATCATCACGGCTTCGTCTTCCTTGTCAACACAATATGCAAGTACTTGCATCATCATCATGAGGTTCCTCCATAGGAGTGTCCTCATCCATCCATGTCTACAAACTGCGTGATCCTGGTCCAACTTGATCAATCTCAAGTTCATCCTCCATCGTTGTCACATCTGCACCATCCTCAGTCATCATGACTTCGTCTTCCTTGTCAACACAATCTACAACTTCATCCTACTCCATTGTCGAACCAAGTTGAAGAAGTTCGTTTTCAACATTCTTTTCCAAGACTTCAAGTTTATCTTGAATTTGGGGATTCTCTTCATTCATCCGTTTCAACCTGTATAAGGTAAGCAAGAGCTTCCCTTCGCATTCTTCCAAACTTGCGATGCCTTGTCGTTCAGCTTGGTCGAAGCACAAAGCTTCATCTCTGCTAAACTTGTTTCACCATTCACCTGAATCACCATGACATTCCACTTGTCACCTGCAAAACTTGAACTTCTTTTCAAGTCTTCGGTCTTTGTAGAATCATCTCCTTGATTCAGTTCACCAGCTTCACCAAGTTCGCTGCAACCATGAACCAACTCTTGTTCTACTTGTATGTGAAACCAACTTCCTTCACCTGCAAGTACCTGCTTCCACTGTCATCAACTGTCAAGTGTGTATGCACTTGCTTCACCCAACTTCCTGCAAGACTTCTCCAAGTCTTCAGACTAGCTCTGATACCACCTGTCATGCCCCTACACCTACAGTAATCTTTCAACCACTTATAGTGAGGTGCGGCACCACCGAACACTTTCTTTTCACCAATACTTATGTTCATGGACTACACCTAACCATTCGATACTTAGTTTATTTTCATTACCAAGTATTATTATTAGCCTTTCTCACGTGACAACCTCGCACAAGTTTTTCTGAACGACTTGCCCGAAGTTCGGGCACATCTCTTGTGCCCTTCGCACTTCTACACCTGCGTCCAACTTCGCACTCCAACCAACTTGTAGAAGAACTGCGTGGTGGAATGATGGCTTGTCTCCACAAACTTTTCACCTATGTATATGAGCGGGTGGCGGGTTGTGTCACCTGGCCGACCCACGCCAAACGGCCAGCCGACTCGTTCATGTGGTGATGTCTCACCCAAGAGGAGGGTCGGCCTGCCCAACTCGTGGGACCGCCCGCTGAACGCTCTCCCAACGCCTATATGAACTCGTCCAAGGCTCATTCAACCTCATTTTGCATATGCTCCTCGCACACACTTCGCACAGTGAAGGTGACTCGGACCACAGGTCCTTACAATCTAGGTGGGGCACCAATTTGAGGAGGGAATTGAGCTGGTGAGTTCATATTAAAGAGTTCCTTAACACAACACCCGATCACCTTCTATCTAAGACCTCCTGGACCAATACCTACCCATTTTAATTATATAATAAAAATTAATTTATATCTTAACAAAATCAATTACAATTAAAATAAGAAAAATAAAACAATTTCAAAAATCTAAAAATATCTCAATAAATCTCTTCATTGAATAAAAATATTATATTCTGGAGGATTCTATTACAAACTTATTATAAACTAAATGATAAATTTCTTTTTCATATAATTTATAGTTAATTTAATTAATATTTTAAACAAATATACAAA
>APFE031346927.1:52452-105013 GCA_000404065.3 Pinus taeda
TCTAATACATGTTGTTTATAAATGAGACTTTTTGAAATATTTTCCAATTTATCTAATTTGTCTAGAATGTAGTAGGAAAACAAACGTTTTACCAGTGAACTCTTCACAATCAAAGTTCCCTGGGGGTTTTTGACTGTGTTGAATCTATATTGTCAAAAACTAGTTTAAACAACACAAATTAAGAGAATAAAAATTTTTGTTGGATTCCGACCATAAAAACTCCAAAAATCTCACCTATAGACAATTCCAATATAATATATTTTAATAATGAATTAATAACAACTTTATCACATTCAAATAATACAATATTTACAATGCTATCAACTTTGACAAGCGAGCAATATTTACAGTGATATTAGTTATTTAATACACCAATAGAGATCCCAACAATATCTTGACAATACACAATGGCATGTCCACCATACATACATGACCATGATCATGTTTAACAACTCCAGGGTCCCTGGATTTATGGGGGGCTATGCTCCATATTTTCCAGCAGATTGGCAACACTACTCTTGAGTGCAGACATCACCACACTAGTAAACCTCCCACTAGTTCCTCTATTAGTTGGAACTCGTTTAACTGACTTTAACTCACTTAAAATCAATTAATTAATTACAATTCAAAATAAAATTAACCAAAGCTCCTACAATGTAGTAGAGACCCTCAACTCAAATTCACTAAATAATTAAATCAAATTAACTTAATTAAATATTAAAAAGTGTTACCATGAAATATGGAATTATTGTATTGTAAACAATTAAATCAAATTAACTTAATTAAATATTAAAAAGTGTTACCGTGAAATATGGAATTATTGTACTGTAAATGAACTCAATTAAAGGCAAACGCCCTTGCAAAATCAATGGAAATCACTGTGAAAATGTAGTTAATAATGATAAATTGAATTAAAATTGTGAAAAAATAGTTAATAATAATAAATTGAATTGAAATTGTTGCTTTGGTAAAGATTTTTCTCCGCTTAATTATGTTTATATCTCAATATTCAATGATCGATCTGTTTTTTATCCCTTTTATTATTGGCTATGGATTAGTCGGTCATTGATTTATCAATTTTCTTTTAATTATTATATATGATTTTTTTCTTTCAATTCTTTATCGGATAAGGTAACTAAATTTAACTATTGGTTGAAGTATAAAGTTTTATCAATTCTTGGTTTGTTTATGCCTTTAAAAGGATTAACATTTTTTTTCGCAAAATAAATATAATAAATTATTGAAAGGGTGTGAAATTTTAAATTTTAAAAATAAATAAAGTTAAAATTGTATGAATAAAGATTTAATAAATTATAATGTGACTATATTTATCAGTGTAATTTATGAGTTATAAGGTAATTCATTATAAACGGTGAAAATTTTATTTTATTTACATTTGTTATTGCTGAATTAAAACAAAATCATAAAATATTTTTTAGTTATATTATTATAAATAATTTAATATTATTAGTATTATTTTTATTAAAAAATCGATACATAGTGTTAAAGATAAAGATTTATTACTAGTTTATTTTCACTTTTATAATATTTTTTAAATGTAAATACTCTTTACTACTTACTTAATAATTATTGATAATTGTGGAATTTTGTTTCCAAAATAATAGTATTGAGAAAATTGTTTTCATAAGTTTTTAAATATTGGGAAGTCAATCTCAATGGATTCAAAAATTTTAATTTGACAAAATTATTTCAAGAAAGAATGTGATTTTTTGTTATTTAAAATGTATTTTTGAATGTATAAATGGATTCCTCACCTTGAAAACCCCCGGGGCACTTGAATTCTATAGGTTAAAAAACTCAAACTCAACCCAAAGTTTAGTTTTTAAAAAAATATGCCTTAATTTTAGATAAAATTAACCAAAAAAAAACTCATGAAAAGGCCATTTCGTGTATAAGTTAGACTACACCTTTTAAAAAGTAATAGTTTGTGTTTTTGACATTCATTCTTTTTAAAAATTAGTTGTTTGTGTTTTCTAGATTGATTATAATTGTTGAAATGAGAGGGGTGAAGAGTTTATTTTAATGATAAAGGGGATATTTATTTTTTTAATAATTATCATTAACTAAAAATTATATTTTAGTTTTACAGAATGATTTCAAATTATATTTAATTAATATTTGAAGAGTGAAAAAAAAAATTACTTTTTGTAAATTATTAATAAATTATTTTAATTGATGTGGTTTTCTTGATTAAGAGTGATGAGTTAGTTTACGAGCGATACAAAAACAGTATTTTTACCCATTAAGTAATGAGTTATGATAAGTTTACCACATTTCTCAAAAGAAAACAAATAAAAATAAAATTGTAATAAATAACTTTAATAAAGTAGTTATTTCTATTTCATTAATTAGAATTTAATATTTCCAATATGATTCATCTGAACTATGATTCTACCAAGCCATGAGGAGGATCGAATCTCTTAGGTGCAAATCTTTTTTGAGTGAAAATAGATTTTTATGATAAGTTTTTTCACCTTTCTAAAAAAAAAAAAAAAAAAAATTGTAAGAAATACTTTAATAAGAGTAGTATTTATTTTTTTATTAAAAAATAATATCTACCCACATTATCCACTTACTCTGGATCTACCAACCCCTTCCTTGAGGGATCAATCTCTTGAGGTGCAAATCACTTTTAGAGTGAAAAAGAGATTTGATCCATCTCCTCACTTGGTAGATCCAAATTTAAAATGAATCTAAACTAATTATAATAATGTCAATACATAGTTTACAATTAATAACTATTCAGATGAACTTGTTTTTCACAACATTGAAATTTCTTTTTACTTTAATTATAAGTAAATGGAAGGTGTCTTTTGTCATATTAAATTTGACTATTCATTATAATTTTTCTCACTTTTATGTAGAGACTAAACAACCATACAACACTTATTATTTATGCCATATATATCTATATATGTTTTAATTTATAATTTTAATACTATATTATATATTTATAAAAGAGATTTTGCTTATAAATTTATTTGTAACATGTAGCAATAAAAATAGCCCTTATATATATATATATATATATTATATATATATGGCATTTTTTCCTTTATAAAATTATTTATATTAACACCTCAAAAAGGAAATTATCTCAAGTATTACTATATTTTATTAATATCCTATGGTTACATAAATAATTATACATTCATCATGGTAAGCATACATTATGGAAGTTTGTAAATTTCTTTTTACGAATTATGGGCTTAGGATCATTGTCGAGGAATGCCGTAATGATAAATCCAATCTCTTTTGTTGCTTTGTGGAATTTAGAAATAACCTATGGAATAGATTAGAAGAGCTAAAGGATCCTTTCGAGTTGAGAGCTGCTGCTATAAGGTTATACGAGAATGTAATCGCCAAGTTAAATAGAAATTAGGGGTGGTTGAAAGATATTAAGTGTAATATTTGAGTTAAACAAGGTTGCCCCCTCTCCCCTACCCTATTTGGCATTTACATCGATGAGCTAGAAGGTTGTTTGGAGGAAGAAGGTTGTGCTGACATGATATTAGCTGGGATAGTCATCATCCTTCTTCTCTATGCTAACGATATTGTTCTTCTTGCAAGGTGCCCTTCTGATCTTGATAAAAAACTTAGACTTCTTAAGGATTCCTACTTACCATGGGTATGACTATCAACACTCATAAAAGAAAGTTATGATTATCAAATCCAAGAAGGACACTTACGCTAATTTTATGTATGACAATAGTAACTTGGAGGAAGTGTGTTCTTACAAGTACCTATGAATTGATATTCATCACAAGCTCAACTGGAACTATAGCATTAAGAAAATGATTAATGGAGGGTGGAAAGCTTATTTTGGTCTTGAAAATAATTGTAAAACAACAAACCTCGTAATGTGGGACAAAAAGAAGTTCCTCTTTGAAAATTTAGTCACTCCTATTATCTTATATGGATGTGAGGTTTGGGGTTGCAACATCTCTAGAGAATCCCGAAGAAAGATCGAGCAAATCCAAAAGCATTTTATAACATATAACCTCAAAATTAAAAGCAATACACCTTGTTCTCCTTATAGAAGTGGTATTTCCCCTATCGAGAGCCTAGCTATGAATAGGCTTCTGTTGTACAAGCACAAACTCAATAACATAAGATACCATAGACTTCCTAAGCTAACTTTAAATTCCAGCCAAAACCACCTAAGGCTCAAACGAGGTTGGTATAAAGACACCCGGGCTTGGTTAAACTATTAGAAGATCGACAAGAATAATGCATTGCAAAACATTAATAACATTAAAAAAAAATTTACTTCTAAGTTCAAAGAAAAAATGTGGTGTGTGAAAGATTTAGCAGCTAAAAGAAAATCAACATATTATAAGGAGGTCATCAACCCCACCCTAGAAGATCAAAAGTATCTCTTTGTTTTAACTAGGTCAAAGAAGAAAATTAATATAGGCAAGATCAGAACAAACTCTCATGAGGTCCATAGTGAAATGGGTCATTGGGCAGTTCCCAAAACACCATGGATGGAAAGGATCTGCCATCTCTGTGAGAATATGAACATCGAAGATGAAAATCACTTCCTCTTAGAGTACCCCATGTACAACCACATTAGATCTCAGTTTCATAATCTTTGTTGCAATACTGACCTTCCTAGCCTTTTACAATGTCAAAATTATAGTGAGCTTGGGAGGCTTCTCTCCAAGCTTTTTAAGCATAGGAATAAAATCTTAAATCAAACTAAATAATTCGTTTCTTTAGGTATGGTAGACCAAAGTTTGGTCTCAGTGGAAGGTAACCACCACCATCATCATCATCATAAGTATCATTATCATTATCATAATTCACGTTTCGTGATCTATATTTTGATTGCATAATTTTTTTTAGACAATATGACAACAAAATTCATCTGTTGAGGAGTTTCAAACTGTCTAAGGTGGTTCATCATTAGGACAAGACAAAGAATTAGATCATGACATCAAGATTAAATATGAATAGTGATATAAAGAAATAATTTCTAAATGTTAAAATCTAATAGTTAGTTCTGACTAGAAATTATTATTTCTTAATAAAAAATATTTTAGTATAATGAATGTAAACATTAAGATTTTTTTTTTTAATAAATTATAATTCCATAATTAAAAAATAATATCTAAAATTAAATAGAATAATATTTTGGTCATATTTAAATAATACATTGAGGTCAAAATTGGATAAACTAAGGTCAAATAAATAGGTAAATATTTAATTTTGAATAAATAGATAAATATTTTATTTATTTATTTAAGTATGGACTACATAAATAAATATTTTGAAGTCAATATATAAATATTGTGTTTTGGATAAATAGATTTATGAGTAAATAAATATTTTGTTTATTTATTAAAGTTGTTTTTGTCAAGTTGTTTTTGATTCTTTAGACTTGACTTGCGGCTTGAGAAATCACAACCCAGGAGTGTCTAAGTTACCAAAGTCACCTGGGGATCGCACCCAGCCTGGGCCACACCAACCCTAAGATGACTAGATTTTAGCATGCCTCATCCCCCTATTAAAGTCACCCGAGGATCACACCCAACTTGGGCCAACACTAGCCCTAAGCAGACTGTATTTTAGCATGCGTCATCCCCCTAGTAGAGGTGCAAAACCCTTTGTGATGTTTGATCCTAGGTTTCCTTGCTAAGGAGGCTCATCCTCAACTGGTTGGGCTAATGAGACTTAACTTTATTTATTAAAGTTTTGAATAAAAATAAATGTGTTTATTTTTATTCAAAACATTAATAAATAAACAAAGAAACAAATAAATAAATTATTTATCTATTTATTCAAAATAAAATATTTACTTATATATTTTAACTTAGTTTGTCCAATTTTGACCTCAATGTATTATTTAAATATGACCAAAAATATTAATCTATTTAATTTTAAATATTTTTTATTTAATTATGGAATTATAATTTATTAAAAAAAAATTCTTAACTAAGAGTTATGTTGTGACATTACTTTCATTATATTAAAATATTTTTTATTAATAAATAATAATTTCTAGTCAAAACTAATTGTTAGATTCTAATGTTCAAAAATTAATTCTCTACATCATTATCCCTATTTAATCTGATACCATGATATGATTCCCTATCTGGTCCTAAAGATGAACCATACTTGATGGTTCAAAACGCATAGACAAATGAATTTTGATTTCAACTTCCCCAAAACATTTCCTACAATCATTATCGTTGTATACATAATTATACATTCCTCATACTAAGTACATGTTTTTTTTCTAAGTAATGGTATTCTATTAATGAAAAAGGTAAAAGTACAATGAGGCTCCAGCCTCTCCGGTGCTAAACATAGTTATATCAGTTATAAAATCAAAAACCCAAAAACATGACTGCCCACTAAGGGGAAACCAGTCTGAGTGTACCCAAAATCAAACCCCACGCAGGGGTCCCAATTCATAAACAAAAACAAGTAAAGCCCATAGAAGGGTCCTGAGTAAGATCTAATCAGAATGAAACACGTGGATTAAAAAAACATTAGGAAGGAGCCCTATGAAAAAATCAAAAAGTCGGAACCTAGCTTGCACAGCTATGAAGCAGAGCCCACTAGGCATCTGGTGGAGGCTCCTCCACAACACGACAGCCGTAATCATCCCAGTCCACCGGGTCTTCCTTGGTTCGACAAACATAGTCATCCCACTCTGCCATCGCTGCAGATGTGCCACCCTGGCTACCACCAGCCTCTTGCATGCCGCTCGAGTAGCCATTGACAGCATGCTTGTCGCTAGCCATTTCCTTGCCATGCAGGGTGCTGCCATGGCCATCTTTGTGCCTGAGCATAGCTGTCTTTCTGTCCGTGTTTTCTCCAACTCATGTGTTTCACGTCTCCTCGGCCTTCTTCAACATGTTGGTCTTCCCTTTCTCTGGTTCAGGTCCTTGGGTCCATGTAGCTTGCTCATCTTGTTGACTCAAATCTTTGTTGAATGCCACTGTGATAGTGGCAATAATGGTGGGTCGATGCATCGTGCTGTGAAAACGAAACTGGGTAGTGTGGTAAGAAGAGTGAGGGGGGTCAGGAGGATCAGTCGTTTGGGTGGCAGTGTTGTAACATCCCTAAATAACTCGGTGTAAAATTATACAGTTGAGTAAATAGTAATTCTTTTAAAAGATTACGAATTAGTTTAAAAACTAATTCTTGTTATTCGTAAAAACTAATTGAGGGGAATATTTTGGCTAATTGTGCGTGGAACCCATTGGTCCTCTACACCTATAATAACTGTAAGATATGGCTAGGGAGAAACGGATCTTGCGAAGCCATTTTTCTGGTGCGCTAGGCCAAGGAGTATTACGAAAGATATTATTGTTCGACCAATTCCTTGAGTGAAATAAAATACTCATAACTAATGAAGTTTAGCATTTGTTGTTTTAGTTAGGGTTCATTTCTTGATAACTGCCCTCAATGTTTTTTATTCACCAGGAGATTGATTGTGACCAGGGGAGCAAGCATAAGTTCTCTCCAATAAAGGGACTCACGGTAATCTTTTGATGGCATCTATTGCAATGGGTATGCGTCCATAGCATGGTACAGAGGCCACTTTTCTCCAGAGATCTACAACAAGAAACGATCGAGGGGCGGCTTTGGTGTTCGATGGAGTTCGGGAGACAGCTCCTCGGGGATTTGTAGTAAGAAACACTTTGTTCTATAGTGAAAAACACTTTGTAGACTGGTTTGCGACAGGCCTGGTACTCGAGTAGTTGTGATGAGACTTATGTTTCATGCGTTGAACTACATCATTGGTGGGAAACTTGTTATTTTTGTTGGTTTATGGGCCTATTGTTCCAATCGGCCACATTTATGTCAAATGGAAGCGAGCTCCTGTTGACTGCGATGGGACCTGGAAGTTCTTTTGTCGTGTTGAAGGTGATGAAGGCAAGGAGGCTGCCAGGATAAGATGAGTAAATGCATTTTTTTTTTATAGAGAAAGTATTTTAATGCATGCAGTAGAAGATTAAATATTTTATATGTTTTCATGGTGGAGAAAACATGTTAATGCCTGCGGTAAAAGATTAAACATTTTACATGTTTTATTGGTGGAGAAAACATGTTAATGCATGCGGTAAAAGATTAAATATTTTATATGTTTTCTTGGCGGAAAAAACATGTTAATGCATGCGGTAAAAGATTAAATATTTTATATGTTTTCTTGGTGAAGAAAACATGTTAATGCATGCGGTAAAATATGATTATTTTATACGTTTTCTTGGTAAAGAAAATAGCTTAATGCATGTGGTAAAAGATTGAACAATTTATATGTTTTCTTGGTAAAGATGGTATTTTAATGAATGCATATAAAGAAATAGTAGTTAAGTTGGATTGTATTGAGAAGGGATATATGCTTTATTGCATTGGGATATTAGCTAATTTAGAATTTTTTGTGAAATAGTTATGCAATGCATGCATGGTAGAAATTGATAATAATGTGCTTCTATGCACATAGGTAATCATACTAACTTTCTTGAAGAAAGAGTATGTTATATATACAAATAAATATGGTCTCTTTTTAGGAAAGAGTGCATTCTTCCTGCATGAAAATAATGACTTTATGGGAGATCTCTTGAAAACAAAAATAGAGGTTCTTTCCTTTAAAGACACATATGAATAGTGTTCATACAAGAACCAAGAATCCATAATCGTTCCGTGGAAAGATTATGTGCTTGACGTAAAAGTAATTTTGTTAGGAAAAGAAACACATGTGCATGCAAAAAAGAAGGGGTAGCCTTTGTGACATCTAAAATATGATTTTGTGTGTACGTAGAGAAAGTGATTATCTTATCCTTTTTGGAACTGATAATCTCTTGAAAAGATTGTTTACTAGATGAGTTGTGTCGAATTCTTGATTGTGGTGCATAAAAGGTTAAGTTAATACTTGTTATTGTTTCTTGACTTTTATGCATAGAGATGGGTATCTATAATGACTTCTTGAAAGGGAAACATGAGAAAACTACATATAGAAAGATAAGAAATGAGGTTATAATGACTTCCTTTTAAGAGAGAAGTATGTAATTGTTTATAGGAAATGATGGTAGAATTCTGAGAAGGAAACTTGTGCTGCATACATTAAAGAATGGCTGTTAGGATAGGCTATTGGTTGCACAAAGAATGGTCATTGTGTTATACATTTTAGTAGAACTAATGAGTTAGATCTCTTAAGAGAGTTGTACATGAGTGTGAATAAGCATTGTGGAAAGTAGAACAAGTATTTACTTGAATATATTTACTAGTTAGTTACTATGTCATTCTTGCTCATGCATATGAGTATATGTTAAAAGGTCTCTTTTAGAGGTTGCTTATTGATTGATTAATATGGTATCTAATCTTGTTGCCAAGCTGGTTGATGATAACATTGACAGGAAACGATGGCGAATGGAGCCAAAGAAAAGTGATGTTTAATGTTGTGGCAGGAAAAGGATTAATGGTCCATGCAGATGAGTACAAGTTGTGGGATCGTACTTTGCTAAAACAATCATGCCACAAGGAATGTTGCATGTGGCGGTATGTAATGAAAGGGTTTCATGGAAAACTGCATTAGCTTTTAGTTAGTTATGTGACGACTTAATGATAATTCATTGTAATGATTTTGTAACAATGGTGAAGGGATGGAATCCCTTATAAGCCATTGAATGAGGGGTGAAAACCCCCATGAACGTTTAAAAATAAGATTAAACGTTTGCTAGTTTTCACCCTATGGGGTTTCCAGGGTATATTGGTGTTCAATGGTGTGATTGCCTTTTGCGTCAGTTTGATGATGATGAATCCTTGATGTTGATGTTTCTTTATTTTATGGCATAATCATAATGTCCAAGTATGTGATTAACTAATATGGTTAAGGAAATCATGAAATGGATGCAAGGATTCATGAGACAGTTTATGTTATTACACTACCACAATGGTGGTTAATGGTTAAGCAACTTACTATCTTCTATTGCAATTTACTTGATGTGCTAATGTACATTATATCTAATGGTTAATGATGAATTGTGGAGTTGTGAATTGGATAATTACTTGTGCGTAATTTTAATAAAAAATTCTAACTCCCTGCTTTTACATGCGAGGTTACCGGGGTATGTGACAAGTGGTATCAGAGCTAAAGGTTGCAGCACTAGCACCTTTGGGAATTGGTAAGAGGAAAAGAAATTGACGTACGCCACCAGTGGAATTAACTCAGTTATGAGTTTAACCATTCGCATATTGATTTATGTAGTACACTACTTTCAGCATGATATGTGTGATTCATGTTTATAACTTCTTGTGTAGTAAGTAATAAAGTTGTTGCATAACTATGTTCATGACATTAGATTCTTGATGAGGAAAAAGACAATAAAACTCGTGTCACACTTACGAACAATTTTGGACACTCATTACACTTATGAACAATATTGAACACTCATTGAGGGAAGTGACAATGAACTACCCACTTTGATTTGCAAATATGGCAATAACAATATGCATTCATTGAACATGATTGAAGTTACAATGAACGAAATTTAATGAGTCAATGCATGAATATAAATTATGGGGAACATCCTTGAATAGGATGACAAGTTGTTTTAAAAGGACTTTAGAAGAACCCCTTTAGATATTGAAAATATACAATGAGTCAAGTAGTGAGACTTGATTGTAATAACTAACTTTTGATTTAGTCTTGTCATAGATGCATGAGGATGATTGTTAGTTGAGATTGGTTAGTGTTGTATGACTAACCAATAGAACTTATATACATTAATTGAATTGGATTTAAGATTATTACAATTTGTAAACAAGTGATGGTTTGATTGGTATCACATGCATGGAATGTGTGTATGATGATTCTTACTCTCTCTGTGCTATAGTACCAGTTGTTTATGAAGAGAGTTCTTAATTTTATTCACCATGAGAATGCATGATGAGTAGTATATGCTTATGCCTTAATATATTTAATGATGTTTCCCTCTAATTAATTGAAATTCACTAGCAGGATAGGTGTTTTATGTTAATCATTACTTATTGTGAGATTAAAACCATTGGAACCTCGATTTATTGATGGTTGAGTTTATCTCTAGTATGGGAATGACAAATTTCTTATGCATGTTGCATTGCAGTATGAAGTTAATTGTAAAGGCATGTTTAGTGGGTATCGTTTCTAGGACCCATTTATGGTAGAATTACATGTGATAATTATTCATAAATGGACTACCTGTGTTAATGCGGTTGTCAGTAAACTCTAACTACCTTCCCCAACTATAGATGCTTCCAAAGGAAAAGGAAGCAAGGAGAAGGAAGAAGACTGTGCTGTAGTGATAGACGGAGAAGGGAAAAGAATCTCTAAGTCTGGTGATGACCAGATACCACAAGTTTTGAGTTCCAGAATCTTGCAGAAGTTGCTAAGTTTGGTGATGACCAAATAGTGCTTGATGTGCATGTGAGTATTCCTTTGACCATGCTTAAAGAGTTGGAAAATGATAACTATAGTGTGTTGATGTTAATGATTTTTGTAATGTCTCCTTGAAGTCATTACTCTGAAATGGTCACATAGTAGTGTTAAGATAGTTGTTGCATCTAACATCAAATGGTAACTCTCGTGCATGTGTGACACTTAGGGGATCATGCTTCGAATTGCATAAGTAGAGGAATTGCTTCCCATAAGGGTAGTTTAATTTGTTAATTATGCATGTTGAACCAAGGGTTGGTCAGAACACCTTGATTATGCTTAATTATATTAACGATGCATGGCCAATGCTGGCCATAGTAAACGTAAGATAATACACCATTAATGACGATTTGGATTAAGACAACAGACTATGGGAAATTGGAAATGTTTAGATTATTAACTCAACTATTGTTGACATTTATACATTAATGAATATTTACGTATGCTTTTATACATGACAATGTTGTATGCATGAGAATTTTTGGAAATTGAATACTTGTTAATTGATGCATATTTATAACTAACATTGCTGATGGGATTAAGTAGTCTTGTCATGTAAATTGCTACAATGTGAATTGCAATCATAAATGAGAAATTATAATGTTATATGATATGCATGTTTTTGTTATTTGGAAAATAAGAATGCATAAAATATGTATGATAGATATGTTTCCCATTAATCTAGATGTTGTGGACCCATGATGAGGGTTAAGTGTAAATGCATGGTGTACATGCATGTTTATTTTGTTAATGATAATGTTCATATGTTGTGGACCCAGACAGTTGCAGATAGTGGGTTGATGGAAATTACCTGCCCGGAGGGGTTGATGGTACTTGTCTACCCAGATTCAATGCCTTGGGTTGATGGCAGTTACTTACCCAGAAGGGTTGATGGTACTTGTCTACCTGGATTTCCTCTTCCTAGAGGTCAATGATGTCAGTAAGGGAAAAGAGTTTGCCAAGATGGTGAAGAGCGTAAAAGTCTAAGGCAACTCTGTTAATTTGGAGCTCGTTGGAGGAGGCCCAAAATTCCTCATAGATGGGATGTTGTCAGAGGAATAGGCAGGACGCTGCCAAGAGGAATCCTATATTGGACCCTATGTGGTCATTGGAATTCTAGAGCTGGTTGGCCAGTGGAATTCCATGTTAGATCTGGTAAGGTCTCTATCAAAGAAACTATTTGGATGTGGAAATGACTCGATCTGGTTGTGGGAACTGGTTCCCATGGGTTGGGAATTCCTTAGCCTATTGTGGTTCTCATAGCTAAAGAAATTAACTAATTAGCTATATGTTATGTTAAAAATGAATTCTATATATAGTTGTGTAAAATATGTTATGCACATTTAACAGGAAATGAGTTTGGTGCTCAATAAGGAGTTATTGGAAATTTTAATTCCTAGTTGTATTATTAATGTTGTGAACATCTTGGTAGGGGCTAAGACAATTTTCACTTGATGCAATGATTGACTGTTTTGATAGAGAGCTAGGTGCTCTTTTGGTACTTTTAGAAGTATTCTGTGGATGTCTTTAGTGAGAATTAATTCAGTGTGCTTGTGGAGCAGTGATGAGCTCTTTAAGGTACTTGTAAAAGTACTGTGATTTAAAAGTCACCTAACATTGCACAATTGATTGATAGTTAAAGGTATTTCATTTGACTTGAAATATTGTGACTAATGCGATTGAATTTGTTAGTCATACATAATAGGAATTACTTACCATGGAAGGTTGATGGGTTGTCCAACCATTATTAAAAATGCTTACATGAAAGTGCTCATGATTTTCAAGAGTAGATGGTAAGTAATGGTAAGTTCATATAGAGATTTGTCTTTGTAACTATGAATTTGAATAAGGACCAAGTGATGGAAAATAGAACTCGCATATTTTATAGTTATAAATATTTATGACTATTGATCTTTCTTATGATTATATCATTACTATTTTGTTTATTGTCATTTCTTGGAATGAAATCTTCGATTTTAAGGAGGAAGGATCATCTTTTGTGTGGTTTAGATGGTAATACCATGAGTAAAATCTAAAGTACCAACGAGTGATGAACACCGAGGATGGTGTTCCTGTTAAGGGGGGGAGTATGTAACATCCCTATATAACTTGGTGTAAAATTATATAGTTGAGTAAATAATAATTCTTTTAAAAGATTATGAATTAGTTTAAAAACTAATTCTTGTTATTCGTCAAAACTAATTGAGGGGAATGTTTTGGCTAATTGTGCGTGGAGCCCATTGGTCCTCTACACCTGTAATAACTGTAAGATATGGCCGGGGAGAAACGGATCTTGCGAAGCCATTTTTCTGGTGCGCTAGGCCAAGGAGTATCACGGAAGATATTATTGTTCGGTCAATTCCTTAAGTGAAATAAAATATTCATAACTAATGAATTTTAGCATTTTCCGTTTTAGTTAGGGTTCATTTCTTGATAACGGCCCTCAACGTTCTTTATTCACTGGGAGATTGACTGTGACCGGCAGAGCAAGCACAAGTTCTCTCCAATAAAGGGACTCACGGTAATATTTTGGTGGTGGCTATTGCAATGGGTATGTGTCCATAGGATGGTACAAAGGCCACTTTTCTACAGAGATATACAATGGTAATCGATCAAGGGGCGGATTTGGTGTTCGATGGAGTTCGGGAGATGGCTCCTCGGGGATTTTTAGTGAGAAAAACTTTGTTCTATAGTGAAAAACACTTTGTAAACTGGTTTGTGACCTGCCTAGTACTCGAGTAGTTGCGATGAGACTTACGTTTCATGCCCTGAACTACATCATTTGTGGGAAACTTGTTATTGTTGTTGGTTTATGGGCCTGTTGTTCCAATCGACCACATTTATGTCAAATGGAAGGGAGCTCTTGTTGACTGAGATGGGACCTGGAAGTTCTTTCGCCATGTTGAAGGTGATGAAGGCAAGGAGGCTACCAGGATAAGATAAGTAAATGCATTTTTTTATATAGAGAAAGTATTTTAATCCATGCAGTAGAAGATTAAATATTTTATATGTTTTCTTGGTGGAGAAAACATGTTAATGCCTGCGGTAAAAGATTATTATATTTTATATGTTTTCTTGGTGGAGAAAACATGTTAATGCGTGCGGTAAAAGATTAAATATTTTATATGTTTTCTTGGTGGAGAAAACATGTTAATGCATGCGGTAAAAGATTAAATATTTTATATGCCTTCTTGGTGAAGAAAACATGTTAATGCATGCGGTAAAAGATGATTATTTTTATATGTTTTCTTGGTAAAGAAAATAGGTTAATGCATGTGGTAAACGATTGAACAATTTATATGTTTTCTTGGTAAAGATGGTATTTTAATGAATGCATATAAAGAAATAGCAGTTAAGTTGGATTGTATTGAGAAGGGATATATGCTTTATTGCATTGAGATATTAGCTAATTTAGAAGTTTTTGTGAAATAGTTATGCAATGCATGCATGATAGAAATTGCTAATAATGTGCTTCTAGGCACATAGGTAATCATACTAACTTTCGTGAAGAAAGAGTATGTTATATATACACATAAATATGGTCTCTTTCTAGGAAAGAGTGCATTCTTCCTGCATGAAAATAATGACTTTATGGGAGATATTTGGAAACAAAAATAGAGGTTCTTTCCTTTAAAGACACATATGAATAGTGTTCATACAAGAAACAAGAATCCATAATTGTTTCGTGGAAAGATTATGTGCTTGAAGTAAAAGTAATGGTGTTAGGAAAAGAAACACATGTGCATGCAAAAAAAGGGGTAGCCTTTGTGACATCGGAAATATGATTTTGTGTGTATGTAGAGAAAGTGATTATGTTATCTTTTTTGGAACCAATAATCTTTTGAAAATATTGTTTGCTAGATGAGTTCTGTCGGATTGTTGATTGTGGTGCATAAAAGGTTAAGTTAATCATTGTTATCGTTTCTTGATTTTTATGCATAGAGATGGGTATCTATAATAACTTCTTGAAAGGGAAACATGAGAAACCTACATATAGAAAGATAAGAAATGAGGTTATAATGACTTCCTTTTAAGAGAGAAGTATGTAATTGTTTATAGGAAATGATGGTAGAATTCTGAGAAGGAAACTTGTGCTGCATACATTAAAGAATGGCTGTTAAGATAGGCTATTGGATGCACAAAGAATGGTCATTGTGTTATACATTTTAGTAGAACAAATGAGTTAGATCTCTTAAGAGATTTGTGCATGAATATGAATAAGCATTGTGGAAAGTAGAACAAGTATTCACTTGAATATATGTAATAGTTAGTTATTATGTCATGCTTGCTCATGCATTTGAGTAGACGTTAAAAGATATCTTTTAGAGGTTGCTTATTGGTTGATTAATATGGTATCTAATCTTGTTGCCAAGCTGGTTGATGATAACATTGATAGGAAATGATGGCGAATGGAGCCAAAGAAAAGTGATGTTTAATTTTGTGGCAGGAAAAGGATTAACGGTCCATGCAGATGAGTACAAGTTTCGGGATCATACATTTCTAGAACAATCATGCCACAAGGAATGTTGCATGTGGCGGTATGTAAGGAAAGGGTTTCATGGAAACTGTAATAGATTTTAGCTAGTTATGTGACGACTTAATGATAATTCATTGTAATGATTTTATAACAATGGTTAAGGGATGGAATCCCTTATAAGCCATTGAGTGAGGGGTGAAAACCCTCATGAACATTTAATAATAAGATTAAATGTTTGCTGGTTTTCACCCTACGGGGTTTCCAAGGTATATTGGTGTTCAATGGTGTGATTGCCTTTTGTGTCAGTTTGATGATGATGAATCCTTGATGTTCATGGTTCTTTATTTTATGGCATAATCATAATGTCCATGTATGTGATTAAATAATATGGTTAAGGAAATCATGAAATGGATGCAAGGATTCATGAGACAGTTTATGTTATTACACTACCACAATGGTGGTTAATGGTTAAGAAACTTACTGTCTTCTATTGCAATTTAGTTGATGTGCTAATGTAAATTATATCTAATGGTTAATGATGAATTGTGGAGTTGTGAATTGGATAATTACTTGTGGGTAATTTGTATAAAAAATTCTAACTCCCTACTTTTACATGTGAGGTTACCGGGTTATGTGACAAGTGCTCACTCTTTTGGCCTCATAAGCCTGTGCCCAACCTTTGCCGCTGCGGGTATTCGGGTATCTGCTAGAGATATGACCTCTGGACTGATCAAAAGAAGGGGAGGAGGAAGGGGTCTCTGCTTCAGGGGTGGATGGTGAGGTTGATCAAGTGCTATGACCATGAATGCTACTGTGTCTATTGCACTGGCGAAGCCGCATCATTGCAGATCCGGCAGGTGGGCGATTAAATATTTGGGCTGGGATGACAGTAGTATATTTAGAATGAGTAGTTGGTGAGGTAGAGTTCACTGTGGGATTACTGATGTTGTTTAGCCTAGATGCAGAGGTGTTCTGGGTGGCATTCAAAATGCAGTGAGTGTGTTGGGTGAAATGGATGTCATTTCCCAAATCCACACAGCTGAGAAGCCAACAATGTCGCCCTATGACTGTGTGGGTATTCGGCTCCTCAGCTTGAGGGTGCAAGAGCATCTAAATGGGGAGGGGGGGCATGAATTCTGGCCAGTGTTTGCCATGGTCTTAATCCTGCTGCAACCATCTCAACTTGAGCACCAGATTAATGGTGCCTACAAGTTGACGGTGTTGTGCCATAAATTGGCATGGAGGAGGATGCAGGTGGCCATGTGGCTTTGCTGCCTGCCGTTCTCCTATCTTATCTTCATTAATTTCCAATTAATCACTCGCATCCAGGCTTATACTAAGTACATGTTATGGAAGTTTGTATAAATATTATAATGAATATGATATCATTCACTGATACTTGGTTTTTATGGAACATGTAATGTTATTATCGAAGATGATTAAACCACACTACTACAGATAGGGGGTTTTAAGACAATATTTGAAACAATTTTTGGCTATATTGTCTTAACTTGAGACAAAAGAAAACTTGTATATTGCATTAGATATTTTATTTAAGCGAGTGTCTAAAATTGTTGTCTTAAAAACTTGTCCCTATAAAGATTATATATAACAGAAGTGTTATTGTTTCTTAGAAGACAATTCATTTTTGTCTTTATAGAGACAATATGTCTTTAATTGTAGCTATTGTCTCTCTAGAGACAATAAAAAATAATATTTAATGAAAATACAATATAAATTTTTTCACTTTAGAGACAATATAAAACAACAAATCTAGAAAAAATATCTCAACTTTGAAATAAATGAATATTAAAAATATTTAATTAAAAATAAACTACATTATCATTAATTAAATAATTCATGTTAGCGCATAGTGGAATCAAACTACCAACCTCTTGCTTATAAGGCAGATGCTCTTCCATTAAGCTAGCACCCTCTAAATAATTGTGAGAGGAGTTATTGAAGTCATTGAAATTGTATATATATAGACATTAAAAAAAAAAAATGCTCGACACATAATGGCATAATTTTTCTAAAATCTATAATCATGCAGCCCTTATTTTTAGCTTAATAAAAAATAACTCAATGTAGTAAGCTCAATTTCACACCCCTGTAACATGACATGTACAATAAGATAATAATACTGAATAATCTACAAATAATTTAATCTAGCTATACAAATAAAACTAACTAGAATTATCACAAGCTGTTAATATCTTCCTACAACTACTAAATATTTCTTTGAGTCCATTTGAATTCAATCCATTTATCTATTACCCCTTTATCCTTCTCTTTCTCTACCCCTCTCTCTGATGACACACAATCTCTCTCTCAAAGTCACTCTCTACCATTCTCTATTTCTCTGTCAATGCCCCTCCCTGGTGCAACAACTCTAACCATGGGTCTTCAATAAAAAGAAAAAAATGAAACTCAAAATCACACCAAATCATGTGCACCTAAGATTCAGAAAATGATTAATTAATAAATAAAATAATTATAGGAGAAGTATTGGCCCAATGATTGGCCTCTCATTCACTCACACCTACTCACACACTTCTACATCTACATACCTCATAGGCTCTCCTTAATTTATACAAATGGATTAAAACCCAAGTAGGTTTGAGACCCCTCAACAAACTCCAACAATACCTCTCATAATCCATAAAATCTCTCATCCTATCCCTTATCCCTACATAAGAGCTAACTAATTTATAATCCTCTCAAACCTTCCACAATACTCTCGAATCTTTTCCTATTTACAATAATCTTCATTCTCTCTTCAAACTATTAAAAATATACATTAATTAATTAAATCCTAGTTTACAAACTAACTCCTCTAGTAAATGATTGACCTATGTTAATAAACAATTGACCTAGGTTAGATGCTCCTGCATCAGACTCCCAAAGTTGAAAACATTCATGATCTCCTGATCATATGCTGATGAAAACCTCCAAGGTCCCAAACCTTAATTTGTAATTATCCAAATGCTCTACACTTTTGCTGCTACTGGATGTCTACTCTCTTTTGGTGCATTCTCCTCTTTTCAATGATCTTCAAATCATGATTGATCATCCCTTCTGTTGTCAGCTTTCTCCATCTAGATTGTTTCATAATTAACTTCCACAGTTCCTCAACCACCATGTCCAATGTATCCTTGGGTTGGTATATACTTTGCCATTTGTTGCTTTTTCCTTCTTGTTGAAATTTCCTGTTGTTGTCCACTAGCTATTTCATCCCCACATTCTGCATATCTTCACAATTCTTATGCTGAATTGCTCCACAAATTGTTGTAGATATTACTACTACCCAAAATTCTTGAATATCTTTAAAGATATCTCCCTCTACAATATCCAATTACTGCTCCTTGTCTGCAAATTTACTTTCAAAAAGCAAACTACTGTTATGACTATCCTGTAACTCTGCCTTCTCTTTGTCTTGAGACAAATCTACCTCACCTCCTTCTTTTGCACTATTGTCTTCTCGTAAGCCCTGTTCAAGAGATATCCTTTCCCTGTCTTTTGCAATACCTGCAGTCATGCACAAATTATTAATTTCATAATCATAAGGCTCAGTAACCTCAATTTGTGGTTCAAACATTTTCACTCCATCCTCAAGTTCACAAAGAATTTTTTCTTCTCCAACAACTTTCTTTTGTTGTATCTCAACTCCTTTGAGCTTCTCTTCAACCTCAATTGAATGTCCATTATCTGCTCAAGCTTCCTAAGCTCCTCTATTAACTGAACGTTCACCTGATGCTCTCTCTGCTCTTGTAGCCTATGCCATTTTATCTTCTTTCTCATTATATAACTATACTTCTAGTCTTCTTTACTCCCCTAGAACAAATCCATCAACAAACTAAGATTGATCCTTATCTCAACCTTTTCTCTATCATACTCTTCATCAGTCATTTTATCTATTCCCTTTACTTTGGCACATTTCCTTCTCACGTGGCCTTCCTCTGAATCTCTGCAATGACCTTCAATGATCATTTGGTTTCCCTTACTTGTGAACTTCATCTTGTTCACTTGTGAACTGCACTAAGCCCTCTTTTTCTCAGCAAGCATCCATACCTATTGCAAATACCTGACCAAGCCTTCTCTCCTTTGAGATTAGTCTTTTGGTAACGTTGATTCTCTTCCTCTAGAACCTCTATTGAGCAAACCATTTGCTCCTTGGCTTCTGCAATTCTACTTCCTTCTGAGAACACTCTCGTCTTCTCTGTCCAATCTTCAGTTGGAACATCTAGGTTCTTTGCCACCTTCCTTTAGAGTATTCATTTTACTCTACCTTCAAGAGCGCGACTGGTTCTTCTCTTACAACTCCTATGAGATATTCCTCCTTTGTTTGCAACTTGAAATCTTCGCAGATATATGTATCCCTTTCAAAACTTTCCCACCAATTAAAATCTTTAAACTCTTTAACTTTGTCTGCCAAGAAACTTACATGCCATTTTTTAAACTTTGCGTTGAATTTTAACGGGGTATGGATTTTCATTGCTAGCTAATCTCCACTTAAGTTTTTTTAACATAGGCAAACCATAGAAGATGAATACCACCTATAACAAAAATTGACCCAAACAAAACTAGAACCAAAGAGGCCAAACCAAAAAGAGAAATCATGTGTGCTAACAGAAATATGTCCCCTGCACCAGTTATTTAAATTCCATCAAATTCATGAACGAATTCGAAAGAAAAGTAGTGAAATATCCAACAATGTCAAAACATGCCATAGGTTACCTAAAAATGAAGTCCACAAGTTGCCTCAGACTATCTCCATAAGACGGGCAAAAAACCATTCTTTAATAGGAAAATAACTCTAGGCTTCCTTCGATTGCTTCTTCAAGAATTTTCTAGCTGCATAAAATAATTTGTGTCTGTGAAATTGAATCACCTTAATGCAATTCCTCAACTACTCTTGCTATAAACCATTTCCACTTCCATGCAGTCTCTCATTAACTATTGCACAATGCAAAAAAAAAACCTCGCCTTATTGCATTGCTTCTATCTCACCTTTTAGACTCAATGACTACTTTTGTATGGATGCGGGTCTCTAATGCATCTCATGTTTTCACAAGGTCCCAATCTGCAATAGCATTCCTTTCATAAATTTTGAACATGCGCCCGGACCAAAATTTCTCCTCAATGCCAGAGTTCAATTTTTTTTTTTATGCTTGAACCTGTAGCTTGAATGTGCATTTCCCTTCGTCCATATTGTATTGTTGCAGCCTATTCCATTGGAATTTTTTGAATTTATGCAGTTTTTGTTGGATGCTTTTTTTGTGCTCCCACTAGGCTTATCTACAGATGTTTTAGGCCTTCAATTGTGTGCCTTATGCCATAAGCAATGGCCATGATCTTTGCTAGAAAATGCAACAAACTCCTCCTTCAAACATTCGCCAATAAAGCCAACGAGGTGTGTCCTTCTCTTTATCATGTCCAACATGAATATAATATTGCATTTTGATTATAATAATTTCACATAATTGAATTTGTTTATAATCATTTGACGTAACATAAACCTATACGAACATTCAACACATTATCTCTTCATAATTCTCAGCAAAGGTACTCGATTGTAAATAATTTTTTGAGAAAACATTATATTCATAGAGAGAAAATCAATATAGGAATTATTGTCAGTCTTGTTCCTCTCAATCCCAAGGAGCATAACTGTCAGCTCTAATACCAAAAATGGTGCAGCAACTCTAACCATGGGTCTTCAATAAAAAGAATAAAATTAAACTCAAAATCACACCAAATCATGTGCACATAAAACTCATAAAATGATTAATTAATAAATAAAATAGTTACAGGAGAATTATTGGCCCAACGATTGACCTCTCATTCACTCACATCTACTCACATAGTTCTACATCTACATATCTCATAGGCTCTACTCAATTTATACAAATGGATTAGAACCCATGTACATTCTAGATCCCTCAACAAACTCCAGCAATATCTCTCATAATCCATAAAATATCTCATCCTATCCCTTATCCCTACATAAGCGCTAACTAATCCATAATCCTCTCAAACCTCCCACAAAACTCTCGAACCTTGTCCTATTTACAATAATATGCATTCTCTCTTAAAACTATTAAAAATATACATCAATTAATTAAATCCTACTTTACAAACTAACTCCTCTAGTAAATGATTGACCCAAGTTAATAAACAATTGGCCTAGGTTAGATGCTCCTGCATCAGTCCCACCCTCCACACTACTAGCCCTCTCTCCCCTTATAACCCCCTTTCTCTCTCTCCCACCTTCTCTACCTCCCTTTTTCTCTTTTTCCATATCTTCCTATATCTTTCCCTCCCTCCCTCTCTCTCTTCCCACAAACTTCCTCTCTCCCATTACCACCATCCCCCTACCCAAGTCTCCCCCTCCATTTTCTCTCTATATATCTCTCTCTTATTTCCACTCCTATCTTTCTCTCTTCCTCCCTCCCTTTCTTTCTCCCCTCTCTATTTACCTTTCTCTCCTTCCCACTCCCTCTCTTTACCCACTTTCTTTGTCACTCTCTCCCATTCACTCTCACCCTTCCTTTTCATCCCTCACAACCCACTTTCTCCCTTACATTTACCTCTATCTCTTCCTACTCTTTATCCCTCTATCTCACTCTCACTCTTCATTTCAAGGTGATAAATTTATTATTTCTCTTTTTACTACAAGCACATATATGAAAGAAGTGCATATATAAAGTTGTTCATATATGGACGAATTGTACATATACAAAAGGTGTGCATATATAGAAGTCACACATCTTTTGTATCACGTATATTTTATATATGTGCAACTTTTATTATGCACATATCTTTTGTGTATGAACAACTTTTGTATATAGACATATACAAAAGATATACATATATGTGTATTTTTTATATATATATGCAACTTCTCTATATGCACAACTTTCGTATATATGAAAATTTTGTATATGCACAACTTTTGTATACTTGTTTATCTTCGATATATGCACAACATCCGTATATGCACATATTTTTCGTATATGCATATATTTTCCATATATGTACATATTTGTACACAAATTCAACCTTTGAATATAAAAAACTTCCATATATGCACATATATTCCGTATGCGTGCAACTTCCATATATACACGTATATGAAATTTTCCACACATACATAATATATGCGCATAAAGGGAAGATATGCAATACAAAAGATGCACATATATAGAAACTGTGTGACTCCCATATAGTGGCATACCATATGTATATGCACATGTATTATGTATATGTGAAAATTATCATTTGTATCTATGCATATATGGAAGTTGTGCATATATGATAGATGCGGATATACAAAAGATCTGCACATATATAAAAGTTACACATGTACAAAAAAAATATGTGCATATACATAAGTTGTGCATATACAGAAGATGTGCGCATATACGGAGGATGTATATGCATATTATGGAAGTTGTTCACTGCTTCTTTATATGCTCAACTTCTATATATTTTCATATACAAAAGTTGCAAATATATGAAAGATATGCACATATATGAAAGTTGTACATATATAGAAGATATGCACATATACAGAAGTTTTATATATAGATAAGATATGTGTATATATGGAAGTTATCTTGAATATCAGCCTCTTTGCAGGTGCAACTTCCGTATATGTGCATATACGAAAGTTGTGCATATATGGATGTTGAGCAGATACAGTGGCTAAAGTTGCACATAAATTATGTATATGTGCATCTTCCATATATGTGTAGTTTCTGTATATGTGCATCTACTGTATATGTAGAAATTCCATATATGTGCATATACGAAAGTTATGCATATATCCCAATACTATACCGCTTACTTCCAAACCCCCCCATTTTCGGCATTCCCTCCAACCCTCTTGCTATTTTGGCATGCCGCTACTGCCCCAGGCCAAAATAATTATCACCAAATCTTCCAATAAACTTAGCCAATTTCCTGTTGAATTATTAATCACCCCACCAATGTTTAATTCATTAAATTCGGCGTGCTAATAATGGTAATTCCAAATAAACCATTGAAACCACCCATTCAAAATTTAATCTCTACTACCACTCCATTATCCATTCTTTCACAATTCTTAGTGAACAATCTATGGTTGGGGACTAGTATCTCTACCAAAATTTCCCAAAAATTAGAATTTATGGCTGTGAACTTATCATTGTGAACTTCCTCCTTATAGAGTGCCAATTTTCCTGCCTATGATGATTTTTTCTTTAGAATTCTTAAGGCAGAGGATGAATATGGATGAAATAAATTTTCTGTCAAGGAAGCTGAAATCTCAGTTTAAATTAAAAGCACAGATTAAATCCAACAATGCAACAGTTCTCTACCACTACCCTTACTCTATGGAAGAAACACATATATGGAAGGCATGCGTATATACGAAAGACATGAGCATATACGAAAAATGTGCATATATAGAATTAGATGCACATATACAGAAATTACACATTTATGGAAGATGCATATATACATAATTTATGTGCAACTTCATCCATTGCATATGTGCAACCTCTATATATATGCAATTTACGTATGTGCCCAACATCCATATATGCACATATTTTTGCGCATATATGGAAGTGTTGAAGCCTCGAAAATTTTTGCCTCAACATGGGGGAAACCATCCAGTCCGGACCTTGGTTGGCAACTCTTTTTCCATTTGGAGTAGTGGCTCCAACTAGGGATAATGGGAGCAGTTTCTCAATCTATTAATACTTGTGATAATGGGGTGATGTATGATGTTTTTAAAGTAATGTTCAAGCTAAAAGTAATATAAACTAAACTAATCAACTACAGTGCATTTTATTCTAATTTAAGAACTATCTAATTATAAATATACCTGGGATTAACTTGATGTATGTGATCTACAATAATGTTTGAAAGAAATTGGTAATAAAGATCATTTAATTGCGATTAGAAGTGAATCCGTTTTAACAATAATCATTTTGTATAAAAAGTTAGCCAAAATGATTGTGAAAGATATACACATAAAGAATTATTTATATATTCAGCATAAAATAAAGATCATCATCATAGAAGTGAAATAATGGAAATCAAGATTTAGACTTTCATACATGAATAATACTAAAAGAAATGATTACTTAATACATAAGTAAAAAGGATTATGAGATAAAAGGACCATTTATGATATGTCTTACTCATTTGATTCAACAATATTGATCTATATTCAATCCATTCAACATCATCTAAGAGTACAAAAGTGCAATTTCAGTAGAAGATGCTAAATCAGATAAAAATAAATCTTGTTCCATATATTTCACGAGAATTCCTCAACGGGACAGAAGTACATGTTTTAAAGAGAGTCACTGATAAAATTTTGGACCCCTCTCTAAATGCATGAGAGGGGTTTAAATACTAAAACTATAAAACTAAAAATAGATTATTACAAAAATAATTGAGGAGGTTTAAACGACCTGGCTCAATTTGTGAAAAAATAAAATCAAAATGAAAACAAACAAGGTGACTAACTATCTTGCATTTGATCCTTTAGATCATAAATAGCCATCATGGGCTTTAGTTGTGTTGGTTGGCTGACTCCAGGTTTCAACTGTCTAGCAAATACGACATCACTTAGTGTTGGCGCCATTTTCTCGGTGGAAATGGTTAGGCATCGCAGGGTCATCCATTGACTGTGAGGCTTGACCAAATGTTACCAATATGCCTCCCAGTCTAACCTAGTCATTCTCCTTATCACTTCTGCCTTTTCTTCCCCTACCTGTTTCCAGGGTCATCCATTGACTGTGAGGCTTGACCAAATGTTACCAATATGCCTCCCAGTCTAACCTAGTCATTCTCCTTATCACTTCTTCCTTTTCTTCCCCTGCCTGTTTCCATTGTTGTTCAAGCTATTTCGCATCAGGAAGGAAACCTAGAATGGACTTTGCCACAAGATTGGCACTATGCAAATTCTCGTTGATATTTTCTATGACACAGTTTACTACTGTAGTGGAATCTACTGTTGACTTTTCTACTTCTTTAAGCCGAGAATCCCAGCTCGCAAATAAAATATTCTTATGCGATTCTTCTAGCTTGGGCAGGTCGGCTTTTCTCCCCTCCTCTATATTTTTCCACCTGATGAAATTAGAGACCTTTTCGAAGATCTCATCATATTCAAGTAACATTTATACGACTTGACTTGTCAGTTTATCCCTTGTTTTGCAATAATATTTCTGCTGTGAAAACTTCTGGCACAATAATTCTTTTTGGTGCATCGGGTGGGAATTAAGACTGAGTGCTTCGGTGACAAACTGATCAATTTTTGGATCTTTCTTATGTAGATCAGTTATTTCCTTCACCTTTTCTTCCTTCTCAGCTAAGTTGGTTCAATGTTCTATTTGCATCTATTCAAATACCTATTGAAGCTTGGCCAGATGTATCTCTGCCTGTTGGTTAGATTTGACTTGTAATTTTTGCTAAAGAGATGTTATTTTATTTTCTTTTTCTCTAAGCAACATTTGGATTTCTGTTGCTTTGTCTATGTTCGTTGTAGCATAAGCATCTACAAACTGCGAGAGTCTAGTAAGGTTGGTGGATGGATCAACAAGTGAGTCCTTCCATAGAACATCCATTGGTTCATTTTCAGGGGTAGTAGTAGCTATAGAGTCCAATTTCATTTCCTTTCTTTGCCTTTTTACCATGGCCTTATGCTGTGGGCTATAAAATACATCTGAAGGGATAATTTATTCAATTTTCAAAATTATTTCGATAGTGGGGGTAAACAGGGATGTGCTCTACGTGTTGCGAATTTGCAGTTTCTTCCACTATTACTTCCAGAGTTGTTTTCTGTTGTGGAGTTAGCAACTCTGGCACCTGTTCCTCTACATTGAGACTTTTATTAAAATTGTCCCACTCTTCCTCTAAGTCAATTACCATGGGTTTCATTGGTTGTGCAGAGGTAGCAGGGATTTCAGCCTGCTTGCTAGTTAAATCTTCTTCAGCTATCCTCTCTGTAGATTGGGTTGTATCCTTTACTGACTCCATGCTTTTGCTTTTCCCATTTTTCAATAATTGTTGTGATTCCCTGATATATTTCTCTTGAGATTCTGCTCCAGAATCGGACTTGGAATTTTCTTTGGAGTCACCTTCTATAGTCACACTAGGAGTAGGCTCCCTTATTGGTTCAATCAATAATTGGTCCAATGGGACCATTGCTAGCCTTCTTTCTCTGTAACTATAAGAAATTTCCAGTTCTTCACGGTAAAAAAGTAGTTGTGCCATATGCTTCACCTCTGTGAAGGTGTTCTTCTACGAAAATATGTCATAAAAAACATCCTCCTCATTACTGAATACTTTTATTTTGACCGCAGTGGTGAAATCCTTACAGTGCTGAACGGGTCATATTGCCATCCAGGGAATTTAGGTAATTGCAGAGATAACATGTTCTCTTCTTCTCTGAATGCATGCCCTAGATCATGTAGTGAAAAAGCTCTGCACTGCAAAGGGAATTTAGGCCAAATGGCCTTTTTTTATTCTTTCATTGTCTTGCTCATTACTCCCTCACTAGCTGTTTGATAGGCTATCTCTCTAAGAATTAATTTATCTAGAACATAGTATGAGAGGACATGGGGGGAGGTGATGCTGCCAAAAACTTTGATATATGTAAATTTTTCCTCCTCGAACCATCTGGGCACCGGGAGGATGTCAACTTTAGCTTCTTGGGAAGACCTGGGGGCAGCTCGATTATAAAGCCGCTTGTGAATAGGGAGCATAACTCCATGGAATCTTCAAAACATTTGGTTCAAAAATGGATTCCCACATGTCCTTATGGTATATGTGAATGGGGAGTGGATTTCAGACAATTCATTTCCAAACCATGATAGGGAATTTTTAACTAAAACAAATAGCATCCATGACATACGTGCTCATAAAAAATAGAGGGTAAACCCTCAAAGCAACACTTCTTTTCCTTCTATACTCGATAATTGTTTTTTGCTAAATTGTCTGACAAAATTTATGCCCAATTCATTACAGTTGCGTTAACAACTGCATCTATTAATGACAACAACTCTGGGGAGAACTTAGTACTATTAGGTCTACCGAACAGTCTACATAACATAACCGCTGAAAAACTATAAGGGGGACAAACAAATGAAGTAGTGTACATACCCTTTTTGTCTTTCTTGATTTTCTCTTCATTGTTCGACCAGGCACATGTTCAGTCCACTGGGTCGTAGTTCTCTTTAGAAAACTTCTGTATGAATTGCTTGTTGTAGATGACTTGGGGCTTTGGTAGGTGGTACACAAGCCATAGGTTGTCCAGGGTAAGATACCCCATAAAATCTTGGCTTCTTATCCTGAATTCTCTATCTGAGATGTCAGCTTTATTGATGACCCATTTTACCATATCGGTGTAAGGGATTATCTTCAGTCGAGTGGCCATGTGTTGTAAAAACAAGCATGTTGTTTCTAGCATGGAAGCGTCTGAGGAATCACGTCTGTCAACTGTAATCTTTGTTTCCATAATCGTTGACTGTTCTTCCTCCCATATGTTATACATAGCCTCCCATGTAGAGGTTCCTCCCTCTCTGCTGCATGTGGTATCCATGAACAGGGGAGTCATATCTATCTTCTCAGAGGCGATAACCTTTCCTTTCTTCACCATTTTTATCAACACTTTGCTCTGCGGGTTTTTCTTGAAAATGGAGAACAACAACTATTAGTTACACACAGATGAGCATAAAAATGAAATAATGTAGATAACTTGTAAAGGTGGTAAAAAGAGTTTTATTTGAACGCACATAAGGAGATATCATATCAAGCTAAATGGGTTTTCACACATAAATGCACTTATTTCCCACTAAATTCCAACTAAATTCCCACTAATGATTCACTATCCCTTAGCTTTAATGTTCATAAATGTTTGTATCAGAAAATAGGATGAAAGCTTCTAGGGTGGCAAGCCATTGTAACACGATAATAGCGATTGTGCGATTTGTGAAGAAATATCACAGATCGCAATATCACAATATGTCCTTTTTACCTTTCTTATCTCCTGCCGTGTTTCTGCGAGATGTGAGTCGTCCGTTAGTTGTTTCAAAACATAGCTAATTTCTAGGTTTATCCTATGTGAAAGACCTGACAGGCTCGAAACATTTACTTATAATATTTTAAGGTGTGGGTCCGGGTGTTAATCATATTTCACAATATTGGCTAGTGGTAAGTGCAAAGTGTTTGTTTGGATTCCCGAAATGTGATGTGATAAAGTTCAAAATTCCATCGTAGTTTGGCATCTCGCAAATTTTGCAGTATATTTTTAAAAGTGGGTCCTTTATAAGTGGTGATACGCGATGCGAGACTTAAGCCAAAAAGCTTAAGGACTTCTATTTTCATCAGAGTTTATGATAATTTCCGACCATAGAGCCCTTTATTTAATCATTTTACTAGATTTTGGAGGTTTAGAAAGGTCCTTTGGTGGGTTTTAGACATGATATATATGAAAAGGTAAGTATTTAGTAGTTCCCTAAAAAGGTTTTGATTGTTATCTTTTCTTTATTCCAAAAATAAAAAGAAATGCCTAAATGCTAAGTTTTGTTTTTTGGATAATTTTTTTAAAGGGTCCCCATTTATTAACGCAATATTAATTACTATCATGAATAAATGGGGGGGTTGTTGAATACCACAACAATTGGTGATTCACTTGGAAGAACCAGTTATCTCTGAGAGCTTTTTGAAATTTATAAAACTTTCAAAATAAAGATAGTTTTGAAAATAAAATAAATTACATGGAATATAAGGTAAGTAATACTGCTCTTTATCAAGAAAACAATCATTTGCATAGCCATCATTCTTTTGATTATTCTTTTCTTATAAAAAGTAACTTTGTCTACATTAGTCTTTACTTGGTTTTTTAAAGATAAAAGCAATAAGTCTCTCCCCATATTGGTTTTTGGTTTACTTCGTTGTCATAGGTAGAGCCTCTGCTCCCAACAGGCATTCATAGCCTCGACAGGGTTACCTTTTAACCATCAATGATCCAGTATCTCACTTAAATCAGAATGCAATTTTAAAGATAAGCTCATAAGTACATTTATTGCTTTGTTTATTTTCTGAAATAATTCATTGTTGCTTCATCCCTTCCTCTTTGATTTCTTCAAGGACAATGTATTGGTTTGGTGAAAAATATTGACAATTCCATTCACTTGATTTGTAACTTAACTGAACAAGCTGGCTCGTGATGAGACCCCTTGTTTTTTGATTAATATAATCATAAGCCATTATCCTATTTTGATATGTAGTATTGATAATGTCAGTTAGTTTTAATCTCATGATTATGGTAAGCCAACTCTTGATGAAACCTCTTATTCTTTAAGTTTAAGTATATTTTAGAATTACACTATAAAAATCTAAGCCTAAGTGGGGAAGACCATTGGCTCCCTAAGAGCTTCTGGACGACAAGTGTAGAGTTTTTTGAAGATGTCTTTCTGGAGAGGAATTTTGCTTTGTTATAGATACTTTTCTACATTGATGTAAAGGAGCAGTTTCTCTCTTAAAGCTAATTTTCATAAAAAATAAGATAATTAAGGAAGAAGATAGGAAATTTAAGAGAAATCAAAATTAACTATACATTTCATATGTGAATATTACTTTCATAAAAATCTTTACTTATACAAGTGAAAATTCAAAATTTAGAAAGAGACTATCCTTTGTAAAACAAAAAGTAAATGCTTTTGAATTGGTATTATTATTTCTATAGGAAATTTTAACTAAAGATAATAATAGATAGTGAACAGAAGAGATCATCTTCTATGTAAAATATTCATTTAGAACATGTCCATTAATGGGTAGAGATTCTCCCTTACCTGATAAATCTTGTAGCAAAAAGGTCGATGGGCCTAATTGTTCCACAATTTGAAATGGGCCAAGCAACAATTGTTGGAACTTGGTATGGTTACCTTTCTCTTCATGGGCTTTATCCCATTTTAATACTAGGTCTTTCAGTTGAAAATATTTTGAAGCTACAAAATTTGAATCAAAGGAGGCTTTGACTAATTGCTGATGATGTGCATGCGTGGCCCTGACTTTTTCCCTTTCCTCTTCAAGCTTAAGAATTTGTAATTGTCTAACCTGCATAGATGAGGAAGGAGTTTCTCCGATGAATTGAACTAAGGTTAAGGAGGGAGTATTAACATTTGTTGGTAAGACTGCTTCTTTCCCATAGACCAAATTAAAAGGAGAAGTGCCAATGGAGGCTTTTTGAGTTATTTGATCTTCCCATAGAGTGAACAATAAAGAGTTATGGCAGTTCTTTTGGCCTTGGTCAATAGTTCGTTTAATAATCCTGATGAGAATTTTGTTTGTGGATTCGGTTAATCCATTTCCTTGTGGATAATAATTGGCCAAATACTTAAGCTTAAACCCTCTCTTAAGAGCAAATTTTTTCATAGCGTTGCCTGAAAAATAAGATGCATTATCAAACATCAAAGCAGATGGTAAGCCAAATCTGGTGATGATAAATTGATCTATAAATTCAATAATATTTTCTAAATTGGCTACCTTGAGTGGAATTGCTTCTACCTGTTTGGTGAAATAATCAGTGGTTGTTAGGATGTATCTATGTTGTTTAGAAGAATGAGGAACGATCTCACCTATTATGTCCAATCCCCATTGTTCAAATGGTTGGTCAATTTTGATGGGTTGTAATGGTAGCATGGGGTTTTTCTTTCTTCCAGCAACTGTTTGACAAATATTTCATCTCCTTATGTAACTGTGTGAATCTTTGAACAACGTTGGCCAGTAATAGCCAACATGAAGGATTTTATGTGTTGTAGTATCTCCTCCAAAGTGACCACCAACTGGTCCATCATGAAGTTCTTGCAATAACTTCTCTACCTCTGCTTTTTCAAGACATCTAAGTAAAACAAAGTCATAATTTATTCTGAAAAGCACATTGTTGACCATTTGATATTTCCTAGATTTTAATCTCAAGGCTCTTTTCTTTGTGTAATTTAATTAGGTTGGTGCATAAATGTTTTTCAAGTAAAACATGATATCAGCATACCTTGATTCTATATCGTTGAGGATTACCTCATAGAATTGTACATCGTCACCTGAATGCTGCAACTTTGATAGATTCGATGCTCCCACCAACATCCTGCAAAATCCTTGACCTTTTACAATTTTTGCTGGTTTAATTTCTATGTCATATTCTTGCAGGGTAGTTACCCAATTTGCTCTATTTTCTCCTATGTCCCTTTGTATTAAAAGATTTCTTAATGCTGAGAATGGTACTATGACTTTAGTGTGGGTTTTGAGGAGAAAAGGTCTGAAGTGTTTTATAGATTTAAAAACAACAAAAGCTTGTTTTTCAACATTTGAATAATTAAACTCAGCTCCTTATAAATTGGAGCTAAAGAAAGAGATCAGAGCTTCAGCTTTATCCTGATTTACTTGTGTCAATATGGTCGCATATGATTTCTCGGAAGTGAAAGTATATAGAATGAAATGATTGGAAAAATTCAGGGTTGCTAGAGACGAGGCATTTATAATTGCTTGTTTTATCAAGCTAAAAGCTTTGTGTTCCAAATGTCCCCATTTAAACAGAGAATTTTTCTTTATCATGGCTTCAAGAGGTAAAACAATTCTTGAGAAGTCACAGACAAATCTTTTAACAAAATTTATCTGACCAGGAAATATTGCATTGATTTCTTGTTGTGTGGTAAAGGTATTTCATAAATTTCTCTAATTCTGTCAAGGTCAATATGGATTCATTCTTTGGAGGCAATGAATCCAAGGAGATTTCCTTCACTTAACACGAAAAAATATTGTTTGGGGTTCAAAGAAATTCCATACTTTGGCAACGTTCAAAGATTTGTTTTAAATCTCTTAGATGATTACTGCGTTTTTTGGAGTATACTTTGATATCATGCAAGTAGATCACTACTGATTTGTTTACTAAACCTTTGAAGGCTATATACATAGATCTCTAGAAAGTAGAACCACCATTGATCAGTCCAAATGGCATCTTCTGATAAGCGTAAGTGCCCCACTTTGTTCTGAACATAGTTTTCAGTTGGTCATCTAGATGTACTAAGATTTGATTATAACCTAAGAATCCATCCAGGAAAGACATTAGCTCAGAGCTTGCAACTGATTGAAAAATCTATTCCATAGGAGGTAATGGGAAATTGTCCTTTTGGCAGGCTTTATTGAGGTTGTGAAAATCTATCCATATCCGAATATCGCCGTTCTTTTTCCTGACTGGGACATGATTGGAAACCCATCAGGAGTGTTTGATAGAAAAAATAATTTTGGATTTCAATAGTTTATTCAATTCAAATTTAATTTGAATTTCTAAATTAGGATGGATCTTCCTCAATTTCTGTTGAATAGGTTTTTCCTCAAATATCATGGGAATGGTATGTTGAATAATAGAGGTGTCGTATGTCTTGAGATCTTCATAGTTCCATGAAAAGACATTCTTTTATCTCTTAAACAAACCTATAAACACTATTTTTTCGCCTAATGTAAGACCAAGACCTAAGTTAATATTTTGAGGTTTCAAATCAGTCCCAAGATTGATTAATTCAAACCTTAGAGTTGAAATCTTAAGTTTTGAATTGGTAGATTGTTTAAATCTGTCTTTAGGTCACATAAATCTTCCAACTTAACTACAAATTTTGGTATAGCATTAATGACTGTTTTTTGTTTAAGTTGGATATCATGCTAGCCTTCATCAACTATCTGGTCATCATAAGGGCCTTTTGAGGTCAAGAAGCTTATAATATCCAGATCATTATTAAAGACTCTATATTTGGTGATATTGTTAGGAATAGAGGGCCTAAAAATTAATTTAATGGAAAATCGATCTGGGCTGTAATCTTCTGGAGGAATAAGCTTAGAAACAACATTAACCAGAAGATCAGCAATAGCATTCTAGAGTCTTGGGATAGGGGAATATTAGACGCAGTAAAGTGGAGAGTTAGATCTTGGACTAATGACTGATAATGTTTTAAGTGTCGTGATAAACAATGTATAGTGTTTCTTACCTATTTTATGACAATATCTAAATCTCTGAATACTTGGAGGTATTTAATGTTAATGCCAATTTCCTTATACAGACCTTGAACTAGTGCCTCATATTCCACGATATTGTTGGTGCAATCGAATTCAAGTCTGCATGCTAGCATAGTTTTTTCCCCTTCTCGGCTGACTAAGATGCAACCTGCTCCTGCTCCATTATTGGATTTAGATCCATCGGAGAACAATTTTCAAAATAAATATTTAACAACAAGTTTATCTACAAAATATACACATTTAGAAGTATTTGTTGGAGAAAAAATTTCAACTTGAGAGGCAACATAGTTTTCTAAGTAAGGTGAAGTATGAGCATTAAAATTTCCTAGAAAAGATTCTACAGAGTAATTTCCACTGATATTGTTGTTGTACCATACTGGTTCATTTTCTCCTTCTAATTCTGTCACTATGAAATTTTGATGTTTATCGTGATCAACCCTTATTTGATTTGGTTTACCATTATAGGGAAGCCACAAGTGAGACCAGTCAATTGCAAAATAACCATGAAGTTTTTCTGATCGGTCTCTACTAAGGATTAGGCCATAGAACTCAGGAATGTCAGTTACAGGTATGTTGATGACTTGGAAAACTTTAGGGTTTGATGAAAGTCTAATGGTTGCTTGGTTAAGTTCCCCAACGACTTCGACTTGAGAGTGATCTAACTGAACTATCTGTACAGTAGATTTCTAAGCCTGAACATTCAACCTGGCACAAATTGATGTTAGATGAAGCTCCAGAATCAAATAGGAAGTTGTGTAAGTTTTTGTTAAAGACTTCAAAAGTAAGGATAAATGGTGGAGTGTGGGATTTTGACCTTCCCCCAATTAAAGTTATATCAGTTGGATCAATATTATTCAAAGAAGCACTAGGGGGTCTTCCCATTTCTTGGGCAACTTGTGAGATCAATTTACTAAGCTCATGAAATGTAATGTTTTCCCTAGTCTTCTTCATATCATCAATAATATTATATTTATTTCATCAGAAACTATCAAAATTTTAAATGAAGGAAGAGGATCCAATTGAGTAGGTGTAGTCTGAGTGGATTTTGATAGAGATTTCTTACCTATTTCTTTGTCCCTAAGGGGTGGCATTGAAGCCTTCTATTTCAGATTCATTTATGGTGATTCAAAAATATTTTTACTTCAGGTAGCGACAGGTAAGGCTTCTTGAGTTTCTTCATTGGGAAGTATAAAATCCCACATCCCTTCTAATTTTTCTACTTCCTCGTCATCCGTTTGTTCTTCGTTTGTTGAAATATTGTCCTCTTCTCCATCTAATTCGACATTTGATATGGAATTTGGGGGTTTAGGATCAGCATAGGAATTCATTTTGAATGGTCTAAAAGGATTTTTAGCGGAAGTCTCTGCTACCTATTTTTTAATATCAACCATTTCATTAGACATGGTCTAGAGGAATTTCTGCAACCATTCAAGATCCAAAGGATATTTCAATGGTTTCTTCTTAGAGTCATCTCTGAAGGTTACCTTCTTAGATTTCTATTCTTCTAATGTGTTTCTCTTTTCAACAGCTAGAATGCATTTTTCTACACCTATTGCCTTGTTCATATTTTCTACCAAAGTTGGTTTGACAACTCTATCAACAAAGATATATGTATTTGACGGTAGAGCAGAGATGTACCACTCATTTTGGAGCTCATTGCTAGGCTTAGATGTTGCTGGTATCTTATTCAATAGTTTATTGAAGTGAGAATTGAAGTCTTTAATGGGTTCTCTTGGATTAGCTTTCAAATTAGAGAGATCATTAATTAAGGTAGCTGTAGATCTATCGTCTCCGAACTTTGTTAAAAATTACTCTTGAAAAGCATCCCAGTTATTAATAGAACCTGATGGTAATGAAAAGTACCATGATCCCGCTTCCCCCTACAAAGTATATGGGAACAATCTTACAATTGCGTCTTCCTCCTCTAGTTGGTTCAAGTTAATGGACAACATAAAATTATTTATATGTTTCTAAACTAATAGGCCATTATCACGATTGAATTTGGGCAACCATTTTTCTGGATGTACTGGTAATTAATGTAAAGGTCCAATCATCCTAATAGTCCCTGGATTGGTCCATGGCCTTGGAGGATTTTGTTTCATTGCTGGTATGTGGGTAGGGGAACGTGTAATAGTAGAGTTTGAAGGTGATTGGGTAGAGGAAGATGTAGCTCCTGTATCTGTGTGAATCACGATATGGAGTGGTGGGATGGATGATTGATCTTGTGAGGATATAGATGGAATGAATGAAGATGATGATAGAACCTCATTGTGAGATTCAGATGGTGTCTTCTAAGCTTTCTTCCAGCTTGGAAAAGGAAATTCGAACAAAGGAATTCTTAACTTTTCACTGTGTGCTCTAGTTAACCGTTGAGATGGAGTAAATTGAGAAATAACACTATCTTGGGATAACTCAGATTCTTCTTGAGATAGCAAAATCCCCTATAATTTGTGAATCAAAGATTGAACTTCAGGGGCTTCGATAAGAGAAGAATGCTCTGGCTTGTTTGGGATTTCAGCAACGAGTTGCATAATATTATGTGCAACTTGTCAGTTAGGATTAGGAGATTTGGAAGACTTTCAAGAAGTTGGAGGTGATGGTGAGGGAGATTTACTCTTAGAATGGCCTGTTAATTTATACTTACTTGCCATTCATAGTTCATGGCTCCTTGTAGTGCCAAAATCTTGAAGAATAAAAAATCGTTGCCTCAACATGGGGAAACCACCTGGTCCAGACCTTGGTTGGCAACTGCTTTTCCATTTGTAGTGGGTCAGACTGGGGATAATGGGACCAGTTTCCTAATCTATTAATACTTGTGCTAATGGGGTGATGTATGATGTTTTTAAAGTAATGTTCAATCTAAAAGTAATCTAATCTAAACTAATCAATCACACTGCATTTTATTCTAATTTGAGAACTATATAATTATAAATATACCCAGGATTAACATGATGTATGGGATCTACAATAATTTCTGAAAGCAATTGGTAATAAAGATCATTCAATTGTGATTAGAAGTGAATATGTTTTAACAATAATCATTTCGTATAAAAAGTTAGCCAAAACGATTATGAAAGATATATCGCATAAAGAATTATTCATATATTCAACATAAAATAAAGATCATCGTCATACAAAAGTGCAATAATGGTAATCAAGATTCATATTTTCATACATGAATAATCCGAAAAGAAATGATTACTTACTGCATAAGTAAAAGGGATTACGAGATAAAAGTACCATTTATAATATGTCCGACTCATGTGTTTCAACAATATTGATCTATATTCAATCCATTGAACATCATCTAAGAGTACAAAAGTGCAATTTCAATAGAAGATTCTATATCAAAGAAAAATAAATCCTGTTCCATATATTTCACTAGAACCTCCTCAAAGGGACAGAAGTGCATGTTTTGAAGAGAGTTTCTGATAAAATTCTAGACCCCTCTCTAAATGCATGAGAGGGGCTTAAATGCTAAAACTATAAAACTAAAAATAGATTATTACAAAAATAGTTGAGGAGGTTTAAACGACCTACCTCAATTTGTGAAAAAATAAAATCAAATGGAAATAAACAAGGTGATTAACTATCCTACATCTGATCCTTTAGATCACAAATATCTATCATGGGCTTCAACTGTGTTGGTTGGCCGACTTCAGGTTTCAACTGTCCATCAAATACGACATCGGTCAGTGCAGGCGCCATTTTCTCGGTGGAAGTGGTTAGGCATTGTAGGGTCATCCATTGGCTGTGAGGCTTGACCAAATGTTGCCAATATGCCTCCTAATCTAACTTGGTCGTTTTCCTTATCACTTCTGCCTTTTCTTTGACTACCTATTTCCATTGTTGATCGAATTGTTTCGCATCAGGAAGGAAACCTGGAATGGACTCTGCCACAAGGTTGGTACTATTCAAATTCTCATTGATATTTTCTATGACATAATTTGTTGCTGCCACGACGTCTGCTATTGACTTTTCTGCTTCTTTAAGCTGAGAATCCCAGCTCGCAAATATAATTTTCTTATGTGATTCTTCTAGCTTGGATAGGTCAACTTTTCTCCCCTCCTCTGTATTTTTCCAAGTGATGAAATCAAAGACCTTTTTAAAGATCTCATCATATTCAAGTTGCATTTCTATGACTTGACTTGTCAATTTATCACTTGTTTCACAATAAGATTTCTATTGTGAAATTTTTTGGCACGGTAATTCTTTCTGGTGCAATAGTTGGGAGTCAAGATCGAGTGCTTCAGTGACAAACTGATCAATTTTTGGATCATTCTTATGTAGATCATTTATTTCCTGCACCCGTGCTTCCTTCTTGGCTAAGCTGGTTTGATGTTCTATTTGCATCTGTTCAAATACCTATTGAAGCTTGGCCAGCTATAATTCTGCCCACTGGTCAGATTTGACTTGCTGTAATTGTTGCTCAAGCGACGTTATTTTATTTTCTTTTTCTATAAGAAACATTTGGATTTTTGTTGCTTTGTCTATGGTCACTATAGCATAAGCACCTGCAAACTGTGAGAGTCTAGTAAGGTTCGTGGATGGATCAACAAGCGATTCCTTCCATAGAACATCCATTGGTTCATTTTCAGGGGTAGTAGTAGCTATAGTGTCCTTCAACTATCTTTTGTGTAGATTGGGCTATATCCCTTCCTGACTCCATGCTTCTGCTTTTCCTATTTTGAAATAGCTGTTGCGATTCCCAAATAGATTTCTCTTGAGATTCTGCTCCAAAATCGAACTTGAAATTTTCTTTGGAGTCACCTTCTATAGTCAAACTAGGAGTAGGCTCCATTATTGGTTCAATCAATAATTGGTCCAATGGGACCATTGCTAGCTTTCTCTCTCTCTGTAACTATAAAAATTTTCCATGTCTTCACAGTCAGAAAGTAGTTGTGCCATATGCTTCACCTTTGTGAAGGTGTTCTTTTGCAGAAAGATGTCATCAAAAACATCCTCCTCATTACTGAATACTTTTATTTTCACCAGAGTGGTGAAATCCTTGACAGTGCTGAACAGGTCATATTTTCATCCAGGGAATTTAGGTAATTGCAGAGATAACATGTTCTCTGCTTCTTTGAATGCATGCCCTAGATTGTGTAATGCAAATTCTCCGCACTGCACAGGGAATGTAGGCCAAATGGTATTTTTTTAATTCCTTGAGTGTCTTGCTCATTCCTCCCTCACTAGCTATTTGATAGGCTATCTCTCTAGCCATTAATTTACCTGGAACATAGTATGGGAGGAAATGGGGGGACGTGATGCTGCCGAGAACTCTGATATATGTAAATGTCTCCTCCCCAAATGATCTGGCCACTGAGAGGATGTTAACTTCAGCTTCTTGGGAAACCTGGGGGCATCTCGATTATAAATCCTCTTGTGAATAGGGAGCATAACTGCATGGCAAATCTTGAAAAAATGTGGTTCAAAACTAGATTCCCACATGTCCTTGTGGTATATGTGAATGGGGACTGGATTTTGGACATTCCATTTCCATCCCATGAGAGGGAATTTTGAACTAAAGTAAATAGCATTCATGACATAGTTAGTCATAAAAGATGGAGGGTAAACCCTTGAAGCAACACTTCTTTTCCTTCTATACTCAATAATTCTTTTTGTTAAATTGTCTCACAAAATTTGTGCCAAATTCATTATAGTTGTGTTAATAGCTACATCTATTAACGAAAACCACTATAGGGAGAACTGAGTACTATTAGGTTTTCCAAACAGTCTACAAAACATAGCCGCTGCAAAACTATAAGGGGGACAAATAGACAAAGTAGTGTACATATCGTTTTTGTATTTCTTGATTTTCTCTTCATTATTCAACGAGGTGCGAGTGTAGTCCGCTGGGTCATCGTTCTCTTTAGAAAATGTCTCTATGAATTGCCTATTGTAGATGACTTGGGCTCTGGTAGGTGGTACATAAGCCATAGGTTGTCCGAGTTAAAAGACCCAATAACCTCTTGGCTTCTTGTCTTGAATTCTCTGTCTGAGATGTGAACTTCATCGATGACCCATTTTACCATATCAGTATAAGGGATTATCTTCGTCCGAGTGGCTATGTGGTATAAAAACGAGCATTTTGTTTCCAACCGGGAAGCGTCTGAGGAATCATGTCCGTCAACTGTAACCTTTGTTTGCATAATCCTTGGTTGTTCTTCCTCCAGTATGTTATACATAGCCTCCCATGTAGTGGTTCCTCCCTCTTTGTTGCATGTGGTATTCGTAAACAACAGATTCATCTTTGTCTTCTCAAAGGCAATAACCTTGCCTTACTTCACCATTTTTCTCAATGCTTTGCTCTGCGGGTTTATCCTGAAAATGGAAAACAACAGCTATCGAATACACATAGATGAATGTAAAAATGGAATAATGCAGATAACTTGTAAAGGTGGTAAAAAGAGTTTTATTTGAATGCACGTAAGAAGGTATCATATTAAGCTAAATGGATTCTCACACATAAATGTAGTTATTTACCACTAAATGCCCACTAATGATTCATTATTCCTTAGCTTCAATGCTCATAAATGTTGAGATGAAATCTTTTAGGGTTGCAAGCCATTGTACTGCGATAATAGTAGTTGTGCGATTTGTGAAGCAATATCACATATCACAATATCACAATATTTCCTTTTTACCTTTCTTACCCCCTGTTGTGTTTTTGCGAGATGCGAAATGTGAGTCATCCATTAGTTGTTTCAAAACATAGCTAATTGCTAAGTTTATCCTATGTAAAAGACCTGACGGACTCGAAACATTTACTTATGATAGTTTAAGGTGTGGGTCTGGGTGTTAATTGTATTTCGCAATATCGGCTGGTGATAAGTGAAAAGTGTTTGTTTTGATTCCCGAAATGTGATGTGATAAAGGTCAAAACACCATCGCAGTTTCGAACCTCACAAATTTCACAATATTGCTTTAAAAGCGGGTCCTTTATAAGTGGTCATACGCAATGCGAGACTTAAGCCAAGAAGCTTAAGGTCTTCTATTTTCATCAGATTTTATGATAATTTTCGTCCATAGAGCCCTTTATTTAATCATTTTACTAGATTTTGGAGGTTTAGAAAGGTCCTTTGGTGGGTTTTAGACATGCTATATATGAAAAGGTAAGTATTTAGTAGTTCCCTAAAAAGGTTTTGATTGTTATCTTTTCTTTATTCCAAAAATAGAAAGAAATGACTAAATGCTAAGTTTTGTTTTTTGGATATATTTTTTTTTAAAGGGTCCCCATTTTTTAACGCAATATTAACTACTATCATTAATAAATGGGGGGGGGGATGTTGAATACCACAACAGGAAGATCTGTGTATATACGGAAGATGCACATATATGGAATTTGCACCTATACAAAGGAATTTCTACACAACTTCCATATATGCAAATATCTTTTGTGTATGTACAAATTCCATATATTTGCATATCTTCCATACATGCACAACTTCCATATATGCACATATATAAAAGCATTGAACAACTTTCGTAATATGCACACATCTTTTGTATATACACAATTGATCTGAAATGGAGTAGATTAGTAATGTTGTTCTAATTCCCCATTTAGAATAAAACCCAATATGCTTATCATTTTCTTATCAAGTGCTTAAGGATTCAATATTTTTTCTTAACTAACTCATTTCCATGAGAGTTTCTTATGTAAATGTTAGAAATAATTTAACAGAAAACATATGATGAACAAGAGAAAAATAACAACAAAGAACATCAAAAATATAACACACATTAAACACATGATAAATGAGTTCAACTCTCCTGGGCTACATCTCCTTGGTCCAACTACCAATCGCTTGGGCCTCTCTATTATGATTAAATTACAACAAAATTGTGTTTACAATACTCAGATGCCTTTGAAACCTATCTCAATGAGTTCAAAATACCAAAAAATGGTGATCTACCCTTTTTTTGCATCCAATTTGGATAATAACTGAAGAAGTTATGACTTCTCCTAGTTCTCCCACTATTTGTTCCACAAAATGCTCAAAAACTGACATAATCCCATAAATTCGCTCCAATATCCATTAACTACGTGAGAATTTGGCCACGCCGCGAGGCATAACCTATTGCCCATATCGCAAATCGCAATTGGTGGAGTCTCGCAGTCTTATGGACTGTGAACTAGGCGGGCAATATGTGATTGTGGACCTGCCGGGAGTATTAAACTTAACATATAAATTATCGCATCTGGGAACCCAATTGCAAATCGTAATCAACGCTTTCTATCGGTGGATACCAAAACCCATACCACTGCAGACCCACCGGGATGATCAGACCTAGTCCATAAAATATCGGGTTCGGAGACCTTTCACAATCAGTGAAGTACCGAGGGTAACATAAATATTAGTGGGGTTTTGGTGTGATATATAATTGCGATTATCGCAAATCACAACCCAACCTGTCGGGGGTCTGATTTTTAACCTGTGTCCTTTATTTTCCCTCGATATGCAGCATGCAGGACCTAGTGGAAACCTGCCACTCCGTGCTTCCCCATTCACCGAGAACTTTTCCATGTCATCTAATCCTGCCATGTGTCTAAGTCAAACTTGAAATTTTACTTGCTCTAACTTCTACATATGAGTTCGGATTTGAGTGTCATTCACACCATTGGATTCAAAATGATGAGCTCTTTGATCTAAAGCTAAGTTTAACAAAATTCTAACACTTTGATGTTTGAGCATTAACTTGAGCACTTAATCACTCCTCCCCACTGGAAGCCTTTTGGACCCCAAAATATTATATTCAGTTATTGAACAGATGAGGGTACTGTTCCCTCACCTTCCCCTCTTCAATCCATTTGGTCTTTTATGGATTTGTACCTTTCAGAGCCACTTCAAGAGAATCAAAATATTCCCTCTTTGATGACTCATTCTTCTATCAAGTATGGTGTCTCGCTGAAGCTCATCAAGAATTCTGGAAAAAAATATTCAATTGATGGAATCTATATACTTTCTCCTTGATATTCAATCAAAGGAGGCTCATACAATCTCAAATTTTCAACATTAACAATGAACTACATTTGCATATATGAAGGCAAATCTAGCTTAAAAGCATTATTACCAATCTTTTCCAGAATTTTAAATGGACCATAATAGATTCGTTTCAGCTTTTTACCTTCACCTTGAAGCCTTTCCTTGCTAATGTAAATCCAAACTTCATCACCTACTTGAAACTAATGATCCACATGATGCTTATTATGTCTTGCCTTATACTTCCCTTGACTATTTTCTATTTGTTCTTGAATTGTTTTTTAATCAGCTAAATTTGGTCCATGAATTTCTTTGCTCTGTCTATGTTGCTATGTCCATAAAAAACTATATGTTTCTCAAAGATGAAATCCAACGGCAATTTAGGCAAATAACCAAGACATGCCTCAAAGGGTGAACTTAGAGTATAAGAATGATTTTCTCGATTGTAAGCATGCTGAATATAATGAAATTGTTCATCCCACAACTTAGGATGTTTGCTACAATATCCTCTTAGAAAATGAATAATTGTCATGCTAACCACTTTAATTTGACCATTTGTTTACAGATGGAAGGCTATACTTTTCTTCAATCGGGTGTCCATTAAGTTCAGTAAACTTGACCAAAAAGTTCCAAGAAATGTGCACATTTTTCTAAACCTATCCATAACTACATACAAATAATCATGAACTCTTCTTGATAAAGGAAGACCTCCTACAAAATACATAGAAACACTTTCCCATGGACGTGAAGGCACTAAAAGTGGTGTGTACAATCCTAGTTTCCTACTACTAGGCTTACTGACTACACACAATGAACAACCTCTAATAAAAGGTGACACACTTTCAAGCATACAAGTCGAGTAAAAATACCTCTGAAGATTTGCCATTGTTTTACTTACACCGAAATGTCCAACAATAAGAGAAGTGTGTGCTTCCCTTGTGACATTTATTCTCTCTCCCTATGGAACACGAATTTTTCCCAAATGATACAACAAATTATCATGTACATGGTAGTCTAATTCCTCAACTTGGTGGCCTTGAATCAAGTTTGAATATACCTCTTGAAAGTTAGCATCATTTTCATATTGTTCAACATAACTCTCAGGAAAAAACAAAATTATTCTTGAGTAAAACGTCTACATTAACAACCATTCTAGAAATTATATCAACAACTTTGTTATAAATACATTTCTTGTACCTGATTACCAAGTGGAATTGTTGTAAAAATTCCATCCAATGAAAGTGCCATGATTGCTACAATTTTGTTTGAGATTGTAGATATTGCAATGGTTTATGATCGGTCTGAATAATGGTTTCCTTACCCATCAAGTAATGCATCCATTTCGTCACACTTTGCACCAACGTGTAAATCTCTTTAACATATGTAGGATAGTTAATAAAAACACCATTAAAAATATCAGAATGAAATAAAATGGGCTTACCATGCTGTAAAAGAACTGTACCCATGGCGTAGTCACTTGCATCTATTTGTATTAGAAATGGTTGTTTCAAATCTGACAATGCTAAAATTGGGGCTGAAAAAATCTTTTGTTTTAAAGCATCAAGTACTTTTTGCTGTTTGCCTCCCAACTGGAAGACAAAAACATTGGTCAAAGCATGTAGTGGAGCTGCTATGGAAGAGAAATTGGAAATAAACTTCCTCGAGTACTGTGCTACTCCCAAAAAACTCCTCACTGCTATGACTGATTTGGGTAATGGCCAATTTTAATGACCGAAACTTTAGAGGGTTCAATCTTGAGCTCACCTCCTCTGATTATATTTCCCAAATACACTAAGGAAGTTTTCCTAAATTCACATTTAGACATATTCAGAAATAATTGTTCTTTCTCAAGACGTCGAACACTTTCCTCACATTCTTGACATGATCTTCTCGTGATTTTTTGAATATCAAAATATCATCTAAATAGAAAATTACAAACTCATCAAGAAAGGATCTTAAAACATCATTCATAACTTTCATGAATGTAGCTGGAGTGTTGCAAAGACCGAAAGGCATAACCAACCACTCAAACAGTCCCTGTTTGGTTTTAAAAGCAGTCTTCCAAATATCCTCCTCAACTATTATAACTCCATGATATCCACTTCTCAAGTCTAATTTAGTGAAATATTTTGAATTCTTCAACTGATCTAGTAAATCATCTATTCTGGGCAGTGGGTATCGATTCTTTATGGTAATTTTATTCAAAAATCAATAATCTACACACATGCACCAGGTTCCATATTTCTTGGGTACCAAAACAATTGGTGAACTACATGGTGAAGTATAGGGATGAATTACACCTTTATCTAACAATTCCTGGACTTGTTTCTTAATTTTTAAACTTTCTAGAATTTACAATCGATACATATCGATGTTTGGGAGTGGAGAGTCTTTTTGTAGCTGAATTTCACGCTGAATTCCCCTTTTTGGTGAAAACCCCTTTGGTTCTTGAAACATGTCTCCATATTGATTGACCACATCAAAAAATTTGGCTTTCAGCGTCACATCACACCCTACAAAGGATTCATGCTCCACGTCATTCTTCTTCTTGATCATAAGGAGCGCGAGACTCTTGCAGGAATTGACCAGTCGTTTCATTTGCGTTGTGCTTTCTGAATACAAATTAAGCTTCCTATGATGGGCTCTCACAATATACTCCACTCCTTCTTTGAACAAATGATATTTGTTCTCAAATCTATGGAAAACAACTTTCTTGTCATACAAATACAGGTTTCCAAACACATTTCCATAAATATCCAACATCACTACATCTAATTCGACTTCATCAAAAAAATTGGCAGTAATTGCAAACCTGAAAATGCCTTTCCTTGTGACCTGAAGATTTGCATCATTTGTTATCCATCCCAACGGATACGATTTATGATGACGCACGGTTTCCAAATTTAATTTATTGACCAAGTCTTTAGAAATTAAATTTCCCTGAGATCCACTGTCAAACATCGTATCAACCTTGGTGTCTTGGTGTGTTTGGAAATAACTTAGATATGGAACAATTCAATTCTATTTTCCTCATTTGAAGTGTTATTGGAGTTATTTTCTATGCTGGTACTTTCCACGACTTCCTCTTTTCTTACTTTTCCTTTAGTGTTTGTGGTTGTAATCTTTGCTTCATCACCTGAGTCAGAACCCAAGTCCTGTTGGACATCAACGTTTGTCTTATGTTTCCCTTTATCATTAGATTTTTTTGGTCGTAATTCAAGATGAAGCCTCCAACAATGCGCTTCATCGTGACCCTCTTTGGAACAATTCTTACACATGGGTTTCTCCCCTTCTTTCTTAACAGAATAATTTTTCTTCTGCATTCCTTTAAATTTCTTCCCTTTTTCACCATTTTGGAATGGCTTCTTCTTACTTTCTTCTTGTACATTTTTCTCTCTAGTTTCTAGGTGTGTAGCTTAAACACAGACCTCATGAAGATTCGTGGGATTAAACATAAGAATGGTATGTCAAAGATAGGTATGCAAACATCCTATATATTTCAGTAAAGTATCTACTGACTGTCAGTCTACTCCTAGCATAAGAGCTCTTCTTCTAAACTCTTGCACATTTTCACCTTTTAACTATTTGAACATTTCCCAATTCATGATATATTTTTTCATATGAGCTAAATGGTAGAATTGTATTTTTGTAGAAGGAATGAAATTATACCAAGAGATAGAGATATTACCATGTTTTTTGATCTTGTCTTGAGTCCTTGATTCCCACCATATAAGTGATGCACCATCCATTCTTAATGAATCTAACTGAATCTTGATATCATCCTCTTGAAGGTTCTGAATTCTACAATACACCTCCAACTAAAGAATCAAGTTATCCAGCTTCTCTACATTCACTTTACCATTTCACATAGGCAACTCGAATTTAACATCAAGCTTTAGAAAAGTTGTTTTACCAATTCCTTTTCAAGAATGATGATGAGTATGAGTAAGGGTTGTATAGTGGAAGAGTGTGAATATGCTTGTGAAGTAAAAGATGAAGAATATGGTGGAGACACTGGAGGCTTGTCTCCATTCCCTTCACCTCCTTTTCCATCACCTCCTCTTGAAGAACCTTCTCCTTTTGGAGGTTTCACCTTGCAATCCACTATTCCTCTCTTCATGGAGGACCTTCACCATTTATGTCATATCACAGAAAGCCTTTTTGAAGGTCTTCTCATATTCTGTTATGTTATGTTCTCCTTCATGAGGCATGATCTCCGAAGACTCAACTACAACTTCTGCAACTTGAGGATCTACTGGTATAGAAGACTTTGGGAACCTTTCTCTTCTTCCCACTGACCCAACTTCAAGTCTTCCAACCATATTTCATTCACCTATTTTGAGCTTTAACCCTGTAAGCATGACATAAAATTGCAAACAATTAAATCCTTCTTTTGCAAAGAAAATATAGTAAGAAAAAACTAGTGCTATGATACAAACTTGATCTAAAACGGAGTAGATTAGTAATGCTGTGCTGATTCCCCATTCAGAATAAAACCCAAGATGCTTATCATTTTCTTAGCAAGTGCTTATAGATTCAATATTTTTGCTTAATTAACTAATTCGCATGAGAATTACTTATGTAAATGTTAGAAACAATTTAACATAAAACATATGTTGAACAAGAACAAAATAACAACAAATAACATAAAAAACACAACACACAACAAGCACATGATAAAGGAGTTCACCCCTCCTAGGCTATGTCTTCTTGGTCCGGCTTCCAATGGCTTGAGCCTTTCTATTATGCTCAAATTACAACAAAAGTGTGTTTATAATGCTGAGATGCCTCTGAAACCTGTCTCAATGAGTTCACAATACCCAAAAATGGTTATCTACCCTCTTTTTACATCTAATTTGGATAAAAACTGAAGAATTTATGACTTCTCCTAGTTATTCCACTATTTGTTCCATAAAATGCTCCAAAACCGACATAATCCCACAAATTCGCTCCAAAATCCGCTAACTGAGTGAGAATTTGGCCACACTACAGGCCATAACCTGTCAGATGTATCACAAATCACAATCAGTGGAGTCTTGTGGTCTTATGGATTGTGAACTAGCTGGGCGATGTGCGATTGCAACACATCAGACCCACTGGGATTATTAAACTTAACAAATAAATTATCGCATCTTGGAACCTAATCACAAATCGCATTCGGCGCTTTCCATCAGCAGATACCAAAACCCATACCACTGCGGACCCACCGAGATTATTAAACCTAGTCGATAAAATATCGTGTCTGGAGACCTTTTGAAATCAGCGAAGTACTGGGGGTAACAAAAATATCAGTGGGGTTTTGGCGCAATATGCGATTGTGATTATCCCAAATCACAACCCAACCTATTGGGGGCTGATTCTTAACCTACATCCTCTGTTTTTCCTCGATATGTGACATGTGGGACCTAGTGACAACTTGCCACTTGGTGCTTCCCCATTTACTGAGACCTTTTCCATGTCATCCAATCCTGCCACGTGTCCAAGTCAAACCTGAACTTTGACTTGCTCTAACATCTGCATATGAGCTTGGATTTGAGTGTTGTTTGCAGCATTGGATTCAAAATGACAAGCTATTCGATGTGAAGCTGAGTCACACTTTGATTTCTGAGCATAAACTTAAGCACATGATCGACAATTTTCATATATGCGCAACTTTCATATATGTGCATCTCTTCCATGTATGTGTAACTTCTGTATATGCACATATTTTGTATATGTTTATGTACAATATATGCGCAACTTCCATATATGTGCATATGTGGAATATATGTGGATATACTAAGGATGCACATATACGAATAATATGTGCATATACGAAAGATCTGCTTATATGGGGGTTGCACAACCTTTTTATATGTGAATTTCTTGTATCATATTTGTTTTGTAAATGTGCAACTTCCATAAGTACGAAACTTTTGTATGTGTGTATTGTTGATGGTGTTGGGACTCCGTCAACCAAGGGGTCTCCCCGATGTGAAGTCCTAATTAGACCTCACACAATTTGGAATAGGAGCCCCAACCAGAGTATGGACTGAGTTTCCATGTATTCTTATAGATTTTCCTTGGCTCTAATTGTAAGCCAGAGAGAAGAACATGAATGCACCTTCAAAACACGAGGGGGTGTGCCTTGTGAGTGTTCGGTCATATGTGTGGCAAATTTATTTCACTACGGACGGGAGGAGAATTGGGCCTCTAAGAGAGAGGTAGCAGTAGTACCCTATTAGAGGTCATTCCATCGATCATTCTATGGATACTCAAAGGTCATTCCGTGGATCATAAACTGTGTAAAAATAGAAAATTTGATGATCTAGGATGTCAAAGGAAAAATATTTTTCTTCCTTCCACTCCCCTTCCATTAGCAGTTATTATAACATATGAGAAGAGGAAATCACATTTGATAAAGACTAGTTCAAATCATTAATGTTTGATGTAAGGGAACTGATGAAAAAATGGTTATCAAAGGAAAGTATTTCAAGTCAGTTATTTCAGGGTAGTACCCCCTACTAAGGACTCAATATGAACTCATGGAATCCATGCTTTGCAAGCCATATGGCAATAGAAATGCTAAATTTTTTGAGGAAGCATGGGCCGGCCTAATATATTTTATTGCTATTATAGGAAATAAGTTCAACTGGGGAGATATATTAATAGTAAAATTAAAGGTGTACATAAGAAAGGAATGTGAATAGGTTCTAAGGAAACAACATCAATTTCACATTTATTCTTATCTGTTTTTCATTGTGTAAGTTTTATATATGCGCATATCTTCTGTATATGTGCATCTACCATATATGCACAACTTCCATATATGCGCAGATACAAATGATAAGTTTCAAATATACAGAATACATGCGCATATACACATGATATGCCGCTATATGAGAGTCACAAAGTTTCTATATATGTGCATCTTCTGTATCGCATATCTTCCCTTTATGCACATATATTTGGTATGTGCGCAAATTTCGTATATGTGTATATATGAAAGTTTGATGGATGCTCGATCACATGTCAAAGGATCTTCCAGGCTTGGACAACGTAACACACTCCATCGAATTAATTTTCTTTGATGAGATTGAAAGGGAATAATTTATTTTTGTCAAGTTGGGCAATCTGTGGTGCTTGAGTGAATATGATTCTCAGAGACTTTAGAAATAAGAGTTTACTTTTCTTATGTAAAGTGGGACATACACCAAGGATTACAGAATTGGCTAAAGCTAAAAATTAATTCATGAATATGATTGAGACTCTGAGTTAAGAGTTCATGTTTCAATAGCCGAGTTCCCTTTTCAGTCTAATAACATTACTAATTCACTTCCCTAAACTCTACATCAAAAGTTGTCATGATCACTTCTTTTTCATTGCAATGTTAATGCATATTTGCTTTTTTTTCACTACAAGACTAACACGTTTAGTTAAATTAATTTTAATTATATAAATTAAAATGGATGATATAAATGAATAGGTCTGTTACATTGGAAAAAATTCTTAGAGCTTTGGAACTGTATGGGACTGTTACTTTTTTAGCTAGAGCCGCAATGGGAGCTAAGGAAAATTCTGGGAGCTTTTGAGACTATTTTTTTGGGAGTTGGGACGTTCTTTGGGGTTGGGGAATACAAATCTTGTAGAGAAATATGATGAACTACCCACAAAACATAAGCCTATGTTGAAACCTTCGCAAGAAGAAAGACTAAAGACATCATTAACACCGATATCATTAATTGAGAAACTAGAGCAATCTCTTGATGGGTTAAGGAAGCGTGTGGCACCTAGAAGTAAGGGCGATATCTGGGATGTCATGGTGATGAATATTTTATGTATATATATCGCAAAAGATTGTGTGTGCATATTGTATGTGGTAGTCAATGCTTAAACATTAGAGTTTCTTTGCTTTTTTCTTTTAAGAATAACTAGAGAAACATATGTAAAATTGTTCCTTTATATTTTTAAGTCAAATTGTTTCAAAAATTGGTCATGCCTCAAAGCACTCATAATAAACTTGACATTTATATTATATAAAAAAAAAACACCCAGGAAATATATTTTATATAAAGGAAAGATTATATAATAATTATTTATATATTTAATTGATTAATATTCAATATTAATTTGTAATTATTATATCAATTATATAATTAAAACATATTTTTTATTTTTTAATATGATCTCGGAGCCTTTGGAGCTGAGAGTGTACTTTTCATTGTAATAACGGAACTTGGACGTACTTACATAATCGTCTAAAGTCCAAAATGAATTCGTGAATATGATTCGCAGTCTTTTGAGATAAGAATTCGCTTTTCAACGTAATAACAGAACTTGGGCGTACACCAATGCTTCAAGAATGGGCTGAAGTTAATCTGTGAGTAGGATTCCAAGAGTCTTCTCAGATAATAGTTTGGTTTTCAATGTAATAAAGTTACAAGTCAACTGCCGACATTATATTATATAAATAATTAAGTTAAATTAAAGGTGGATTGGTAAAAGAATTAATTTGAATATTAATTTGAATAAGAGTTTTATCTCATGATTTGAATAAACGAATAAGAGCCTTCTAAGATGAGATAAGAGTTTACTTTTTCAATGCAATAACAGAATGGGGATCATACCCCAATGCATTAAAACTGGGTAAAGTTAAAGTTAATTAGGGAATATAAATTTAAGAGTCTTATATAAAAGTTTAACTTTAAATACAATAAAGTTACTAATTAATTTTAGACACTATATAAAAATAAAAATTATAATAAAGTTTCTAATTAATTTTGGAGATTATATGTATAAATTAAAATAAAATAAGGGTATAAATTAAATGATCAATAAATAAATTCTATCTCTTCAGAAATAAAATTTACTATTGAACTTGAAGAAAACATGAGCATCCCATTTTTAGATGTTCTCATCATCAGAAAAGAGGATGGCTCTCTAGGGCATAAGGTGTTCAGGAAGTCAACACACACTGAAAGTTACCTCCATGCTGATTCCCACCATCACCTGGCTCAGAAGTTTGGTGTTCTAAACACTCTTGCTATCAAAGCCCTTCTAATTTCTGACTCTGAACATCTAAATGAAGAAAAGAAGCATTTAGTCTCAACCTTTAAGAGTATAGGCTACAAAGAACAATAGATTAAAAGAGCCATAGAGAAAGCTGAGAGAAGGTTGTTATCTAATGAACCTAAGGCTCAAGACCAACCTCAGGGTGGTAAAGTTTTTCTACCTTATATACATGGTGTTACAGACAAAATCGCTAAAATCCTAAAGAAGAAAAATATAATCACGCATTTCTCAGCCCCTGGAACGATTAGGCAAGGTATGAGGTCTGTAAAAGATGATATTGACAAACATTAGCTTAAAGGAGTCTATAAAATAGATTGTTCATGTGGAAAAAGCTACATTGGTGAAACAGGTCGCTCCAAGGAAAATTTTAAGAACCCCCCCTAAATTTATAAGTATAATAAATGGGCGAATCTCCATGGTATATAGGAAAAATGGAAGGCGATTTTATCAATAATATGATATGTATATATAATTTTTTGGCGAATCTCTCACCAGGCATGGCCGATATTTTACTCAATTATAAAATCTTGT
>APFE031346927.1:106913-134135 GCA_000404065.3 Pinus taeda
AAATGATTGAATGAATAATTAATTAATAAATAAAATAAACATTCAGCCGACATTTTGATAATCCTAAAAATTTATTATTCACATTACTATTTATTTCCTTCTAAGCAGCTCTTCTTTTATCATCATTCATAAGTCCTGATGATGGATCCCAGTTGGGATTTGAAACGTTGGCATAAAAATGTTCATACTGTGGATTCTCCGATTACTGATTCAAAAGATACAAACCACAGATCTCTTAAATCCAAATATTTTTAAGTTAAAAGTTTACCTTTCAAGATAATAATTGACTAAAATAGACTAAACTTAAAACTTAATTGATGAATATGATTCCAAGAGGCTCATTAGATAAGTGGTTTCTTTTTAATGTAATAAAGTTATTATTAAATTCATGAAAGTGTGCATATAAATTAAGCAAATTCATAAATTAAATGATTAGTAAAATAATTAATTTGAATATTTATGGTAAATAAATATATCTATTTTAATTTAATTCAAAAGTTATTGTTCACTATAACTTATGTAATTCTTTGTATAAATTTAAGTAGAAATAAAAATGTAAATATGTTTATATTTATAAGAGTTAGTGTCAATCAAAATTTATGAATTGCTATATAATTACTTGTAATTTTTTATAAATTTAAGTAGAAAAAAGTAAATAGCATATATTATAAGGGTTATTGTCAACCAAATTTATTATATGCGCTACTTTTTGCAATATTAAATTAAACAATAAAGATTAATAAATAGAATTTTTAGAAACATTTTTATATCTTATTTTTATTTTTTTCATTAAAATTTGGATATTATGATTTTATGGAGACAAAGAAACTAATTGAATTTACATTTTAAAATATACAAATAAAAAAGCACTATATAATTATTAATAATAAAAAAGTAAAAAAATGTAGTGTAGTAGAATTATATTTTTAATTTTTTATATAAAATATAAATTTAGATTTTTTATTATAAATTTATAAGTGTGATGGCTGTAATGACTCTAATAAAACTAAATTTTATCAGACATTTTATGGTTTTATGATGATGGTCGCGATGCAAAAACAGTGAAGTACAACATTTTTATGATAATTTAAATATTTATTATTATAATGAAAAGTTTCTACCCCAAAGCTTGAGTACTCAAACTTCACCACATAGTTAGAAATTACTTATGGTTAAGAAATAACAATTACCATAGAAAACTAAAAATCCTCCATCTTTAAGGGAATGATTTCACCTATGTCACATCGGCAATTTTTTTTATTTATTTAATTATAACACTAAACAGTTAATAAAAGAGAACCAATTACAATTCATTTACGACTATAATAAATTCACCAACAAATCAACATTTTATTCTACGACTATCTTAATTTTACGCCGGTACACATACCCATGCTATGCCTAGTTGTGCATTTAAATTTGGTTAGGTCCTGATGAGTTATTGATGTTTTTCTCATTCTCTTAAACATTTAATATGTCACTACAATATAACCTCCACACCGCACACTAATCTCCTAATGCATTTAACTTGCCCCCCTCCTAGTGCTGGTGGTTCAGGACTTCTGGACTATTCTGCGTGCCTTCCAGTTGTTGAGCGAGGTCTTGGGATGGTCACCCCATCCATGGTCCACTGAGTAGCACAAGCATCAAACGACGAAGAGCATAGACGTATCTCTTGTTATTCCTCATGGCATGGTGTGGCACTTTCCTTACTGTTCAGTAAAACTCTTCTGCTCAGACTCCATGGCTGTAGGATTTCATAGGTTTTTTTTTTTCCTCTTCTGCCCATGGATTCTTGGTGAAACTCTTCTATTTCTTCATAGCTCCTTCACGTCTGAGACTAGACTATTGAGTTGCAGAGGCCCTTTTCATTACCCTTGTCCTCACAAGCTTCTCTATCAGAATATTTCTCTACAGGTATCCAGTATTTCATTTACTCTTTGTAATTTCTTTCACCTTCATCGCTATTGTACTAGATAACTGAGGTTTCCTTGTTGTCTTGCAGGGTACCTCCAGAGGGCTTACGCAACATGAATCTACCATAGAAGGTTGGGTCTCCACCTCTTTACCCTTGACTGTGGGATGCAAACTTCGCTTTCACATCGGGTATCTAAAGAGGAAATAAATGAGATATGTGAAACCTTGTTTAAGGGTTTGGGCTTTCATTCTTCCACTATTGTATTTGGATATTTGGGTCTTGTTGGAGCATAAATTCTTCAGCTCTGTGTATGGTTTAGTCTCAGCTGTTATTATTGTTTATTAAGAACTGGCGGTGCCATTATAGTATACTTTTCTTTTTCTCCTCTAGGGTCTATCATGTTGTCTGATCCGATTCTATTATTACAGACCTTGGACTCAGGTTTGAGCTTGTGAATTCAGTAATTTGTAATTATCTTTCTTAAAAGGACTAGTCCCCAATATATGTATATAATATATTTCTCTCAGGTACCTCAATTTGGTTTTTCGTAGTAGAACTTCTATCTGGTTTTTGAACCTCCTATTTGGGGTTGCATGTTTTGATTGAGTATGATTTTTACCTAATATTGTATGTATTTTTCTTTGAGTTTGTTTCCATTTGACCAAGCTGACTTCCTTCGTATTTTCAAAGGCTTGTTCATTCAACTCCAATTCTGGCATTTACAGTCTTTGCACTTAGTTTTCTTTAAAAGAAATACTATATTAGATGTTTCCAGTAATATGGGTATTTTGGGATTTTGGTCTGCGTTAATGATTATAAATGGATTCTCTTCCTTGCATAATGATTCTCATCTTTCTTTTGCCAACTAGGAACCCATATTCATTAGAGTTTTGGTTTTTATCACACTTTCAGTAGCGTTTTCGTTGGAGAGAATTATTTAAAAGTCCTTGTATCCATTTTGTTTTCCTTGCTGGGGAAAGAATTATTTCATTTCATTCCAAGTATATTTTTCATTGTAAATTAGCCATAGGCTTGTTTTTAAGTTATTTACTAGTGTTATTTTTACAACTGGATAAGTAATTGAAGATTTTCTCAGAACCTCTCTGTATTTGGAAAATCTAGGAAACAATGATGTATTAATCATTTTAAACTCAAGATTCCTCCATCATTTCGCAGTTCAAGTTGGTTATGATAATACTAAGGTCTTAGGAACTATGTTTCTTCCCATGAAGACTTCTATTCAAGTTATGATGTCCTTTTTGGCTTTCCTAATATAGTTAATTTCTCTATTACTTAAATAACATGAAGAATTGTTTCCTTTCACAAACAATTAGGAGTTTATACATATTGTATCTCCATTAATTATTTTAACAAAAATTCATGCGTTATTTTTGACAATATATATAAATATATCCCCCTTTCATGAAAAAGTAAATACTTATCTGATTTACCACAACTACTGTTATCTGGTTAGGCCCAAATGACTATAATAAGTCGATTTTCCTCCCAACATTGAGACTAGCTTCTGAGCTTGAGTATCCCCCCGAGTTTTTTTCTCACATGCAAGTTTTTTACCTTAAGACTCACCGTCTGAGGATGCCACAACTATCTGGTCCTAACTAGACATAGCTATGGAAATAATCATCATGTATCCTTTTCATCTCCTTTGATCTCAGCTACCAACACTCTCTTGATCTTTTTCCTTGAGAATAAATGTTTAAGGAAATTAGTTAGCGATAGGTAACTGCCTATCCTATCTACTTGACATGTGAGAATTTCATAACTATCATCTTCAAGACGTTCACTTTATGCTTATCTTAGTTAAAACTATTATATATATAATATATCTATATATATATATATATATATATATATATATATATATATATTAATATATAATAATATATATATTATATATATATATATATATATATATATTATTATATATATATAATGTCCAGTTTGTTTTAATTGCACTAATAAAATATTTACATTCACTAGGGATGTCACGTCTTCCCCCCTAAGGTTAAACATCATCTCAATGTTTCTCTATTGCAAATAGATTTGGAAAAGTTTCCTTCATAACCTATCCATCCAGATGGCCTCCTCTAGCCCAAGTGCTTCCATTGCACTTTAACCTAGGTAATAACTCGTCTCTGCAACATTAATTCTCTCCAATGGAGTATACCCAGGGGTTCAACCAAGAACTTGCCTTCTGGTTCAACCTATATAAAATAGATAAGGAAAGAAAATTTTAATTAGTTCTTTTCTTTGGTAATATGCCTTGTCACTTACTTCCAATATTTTATTTCCTTAAAATAAAATCTGATTACATGTATGTCCTGCCAATTAAGTATATGGTTGGGATCATATATGTATTTTTTTAACACAGAAACATGAAAAACATTATGCACATGTATGTGGCTGGGCAAAGCAAGCTGATAAGTGATAGGTCCAATTCAGTCCAAAATTTGGGAGTGACTGCAAAATCAAGGTCCTAATTTAGCACACCCTCCCCAATGAAGGGTACTCTTCCTTGCTCTTACATGAACGTAAACATGATCCGTGACTTGAAACTCCCAAACACTTCTTTTCGGGTCAACAAATTTTTTCTATCGATCTTGAGTAGTCTTTAAATTGGAGTGCACTTTTTTAACCATATCATCCATCTCTTTTAGCATGTCAGGTCCTAGCATTAATATATCCTTTGGGCCACCGCAACTTGAGGGTGTCTTGCACTTGCATCCATATAATACTTCAAATTGACTCATCTACAAGGATGTATGGTAACTATTGTTGTAAGAAAACTCCACTAGATGTATATAATCCTCACATTTGGTAGGTTGTTGAATTACATAGGTCTGCAGCATGTCTTCTACTACTTAATTCACCCGCTCAGTCTGCCCATCCATTTGAGGGTGATAGGTGGTGCTAAAATGCAGTCACGTGCCCAACCCTTCAAATAAGGCCCTCCAAAAAGTTGGTGTAAATTTTACATCACAGTCAGAAATTATAACATTTGGTATTCCATGTAGTTTAAAATTATTTTGCATGAATATGTTAGCAATTTGAACATCTTTATAAGTAGACTGTACTGGTATGAAGTGAGTAGATTTGCTTACTTTGTCTAATACCACCATTATGGAGTCTTTCTCCTTTTTAGATTTAGGTAATTCTGCAATAAAATCGATGGAAATAGTTTCCCATTTTCAGTCCAGAATAGGTAAGGGGTGAATTAGTCCAACTGGGTGCTAGTGTTCCTCTTTCACTTTTTGACACTCCAAACATTGGGCTAAGTATTCAGCCACATGTTTCTTCATACCAGGCCATAAATATTCTTTTGTGAGTGTAGTGATTAATTTATGATACCCGGGATGACCTGCACATGGAGTTCTATGATATTCGTCTAAAATTGTTTGTTTAATATTTTTTTGATTTGATACATACATTCTCCCTCTGTATATTAATATATCATTTTGATTTAACTGATATCCCAACTTCTATTCCGTGTTGTTCAGATTTTTAGGTTGTTGCCATAAAATTTTGTATTCTGGATCTTGTGTTGCTGCCTCTTTAAAAGTGGTATGTACATCACTAAATGAAACTTCATAAATACAATTTACCTTTCGAATTAAAGCATTCATGACTCAGTTTTATTTCCTCTTTAAGTGCTTGATGTCAAAGAAAAATTCACTCAGGAAATCAATCTAGCGATTTTGACTAGAATTCATGGTAGGTTGCTTAAAATAGTTAGTTAAGCAATGATGATCTGCCATTAGTAAAAACTTCTTAGCCAATAAGTAATGTTGCCACATTTTTAATGCGTGGATTACTACCATAAGCTCTAAATGGTAAGCGAAATACTTTTTTCCATGTTCTTTAAGTTTCCGAGACTCATATGCAATAACTCTTCCCTCTTGCATTAAGACACCTCCAACACCTTCCTTGTTGACATCTATGTAGACCATGTATTCTTTATTTGGATCTTCAATACTTAAAATAGGTGCAGCAGTAAGCAAATGTTTCAACTGGTCAACACTTTTTGACATTCCATGGTCCAAGTGAAGGTTTTTCTTTTATTTTTCAAGGAGGTAATGGGGTATGCTACCTTGGAAAATCCTTCAAAAAATCTCCTATAGTATCTGGCTAGACCAATGAATGATCTTATATCAGCTACATTTTTTGGTACTACCCATTCCATTATGGTTTTTATTTTTTCTGGGTCCATGATAATCCCATCCTTGGTAATGATATGTCATAAATGTTGAATTTTTTCTTTAAATAAGTCACACTTGTTGTACTTAGCGTACAATTGATGCTCCCTTAAGGTTTGCAAGGCAATTCATAGATGCTCCCTATGTTATTCTATATTCCGAGAATAGATTAGTATATCATCAATAAAGATCAGTACAAACTATCCAAGTATTGATGAAAGACATTGTTCATTAGACACATAAAGGTCGTGGGAGTGTTAGTTAGCCCAAAAGGTAATACAACGAACTCGTAATGCCCATAGCGAGTTCTAAACGTTGTTTTGGCTATCTTCTTCCTTTATCCTAATTTGATGGTACCCTAAGAAAATATCAATGTTTGAAAATACAATTTCTTCGTTCTCTTGGTCGAACAATTAATCAATATGAGGCAAAGGATATCTATTCTTCACTGTCAACTTGTTTATGTGTCGGTAATCCATGCACATTCATCAGGATCCGTCTTTCTTTTTAACGAAGAGCACAGGGGCTCTCCAAGGTGAAACACTTGGTCAAATATACTTTTTATCAAGTAATTCTTGTAACTTCATTTTTAATTCAATCAATTCCAGTACACTCATACGATAAGGAGCTTAGGACACCGGGGCAACTCCAGGAATCAACTCAATAGTAAAGTCTATATTCCTTTTTTGGGGGCAGTCACAGAAACTTCTTGGGAAGCACATCTAGAAAATCCTGTACCAGAGGTACATTTTATAAGCTACCAAAATTTTCTGTTGAGTTAATATACCCCTCCTATATGGCATGAATATGAAATCCCTTATGAATACATTTCGCTAATTGGGAGGATGTTACTGATCTTATTTTCAGTGGTATTCATATAACCTGAATTTCTTGTCTCAAACCCTCTTCATCTAGTAATTAATAGTTTTGACTTTACAATTAACAAGGGACCAATGCTTTTCCAGCTAGTCCATGCCTATTAGGACATCATAGGATCCCAATGGTAAGACATTTAGATTTTCCATAAGGACCTACTAATTTCAGAGGGAAATTGTTGACTTTAGCCAACACCCTTCTCTTCGCTCCCGTGGCGAGTTGTAGTCGCCAAGGATTTTTAAATTTAACAGATTGTAAATGAAATTTCGCAACCACTTTTGAACTTATATAACTCAAAGTAGCTCCTAGATCAATCAAAATAGATACAATTTGATCGAGGATCTTACCTTCAAATTCAACCATTGTTGGTTGGTACTCTATCTGATGGTCTTCGAAGGAAGCATTGATTTTAGGAATACTCCTCCCTACTTATCCCATAGTTGATGCTTCTTGAATCTGTGCTACTTGATCTATCCCCTTCTGGGACATATAGTTTTCAATGTAGTGTGGCCATTCACATCCCCAACATTGTATTGGTGGGCTGGATCCTATCTCTACTTTAGTTCTTCCATACTGTTCATTCATCTTAGTCTCACTTGGAAACTTGAATCTAGGCTGATTTTTGATCATGTTTTGGATCGGTGGTCCTTTATTGATAGCAGATTTATTGCACTTGCTACCAGAGCAAAACTTAACCCCCTTTTTATCAGACCATCTTTTTCCTCCATCATTGTTGCATCCATTTTTCTGATAGCATATACACGCCTTTCTTATAACTTCAACCATGGTCTTCGGATTGTCAAATTCGAGACGTTCCTTCATGAATAACGACAAAATGATGATAAATCTCGGTACCTTTTCTTTCTCTCCGTGAATGTAGGGAACATATCGCAGCAAGGATGTAAATTTCATCATGAATTCATCTATGGAAAGTTGACCCAGTCGAAGTTCATGAAACTTTTTTTCCTTTTCATCATAAAACCTTTCAGTTAAGTATTTTTTCTTAAAATACCTTTGAAACTTCTCCCAAATTACATTCTTCTCGTTAACACCATGTACCATTTTCCCCTCTTCCCGCCATAAGGTGGAATTTCCTTACAACTGATAAATGGCTAGGTGAGCCTTCAGATTATGATCATATTCATACAACTGGAAATAATTATTCATGTTGATAAGCTAGGCTTCCACAGCTTCCTCCTGCTCACCATTAAAGAGGGGAGGTTTGATCTTTTGAAACTCGCCTTTCAGCTCAATTTTTTGTCATTTTTTCTTTTTGTGATATCATAGATTATCATATTACTCCTCTCAATTCTCTTCGCCCCCTTCTATTTCTGAGTTCTCATTTCTGAATTCCTTCTCTCTAGTCATGTTTACATGTTTGAGATTGGGAATCAGTTGTTGTTGATTCTGTCAATTAGACAAAATTTCATAATTCTCTCCTGTCTTGCATCAGCCTTTCGTTGTTTTCTTGCAACCTGGACATTTTGTTCTTTAATTCTTGCACAGTTTCAAAGATGTCAGGGTTGGTGTTGCGATGTTCTTCTCCCAATTGTACCCATACCTCGGGATCAGCTTCTAAAAGTCATGTTCCTATTACAAGTCGTTGTGGTGTAATTCCAGTCATCATCATGTTGCCTGATTTTCCTTTTCTCTCTGTGCATATCATAAACATTTATTCACTTTTTCCAGAGGTCTCAACTTTGTAACTTGGGCGCTCTGATACCACTTGTCACATCGCCAATTTATTTATTTATAACACTAAACAATTAATATAATAAAATTGATTACAATTCATTTATGACTTTAATAAATTCACCAAAAAACCAACATTTTATTCTAAGGCTATCTTAATTTTATGCCGGTACACATAACCACATTATGCCTACATGTACATTTAAATTTTGTTAGCTTCTAATGAGTTATTGATGGTTTTCTCATTCTCTTAAACATTTAATATGCCACTACGACATAGCCTCCACACCGCACACTTAATCTCCTAATTCATTTACTTGGCCCCCCCGTAGTCTTCGCGGTTCAGGACTTCTGGATTGTTCTGCATGCTTTCGAGATGTTGAGCGTTGTCTTGGGATAGTCACCCCATCCACCGTCCACTGGGTAGTATGGGAATTGAATGATGTAGAGCATAGATGTATCTCTTGTCATTCCTCATGGCATGGTGTGGTACTTTCCTTACTATTCAGTAGAACTCTTCTGCTCAGACTCCATGGTTGTAGGATTTCGTAGGTTTTCATTTTTCCTCTTCTGCGCATCAATTCTTAGCGAAAATCTTTTGTTTCTTCATAGCTCTGTCATGTTTGAGATTTGACTGTTGAGTTGCAGAGGCCCTTTTCATTACCCTTGTCCTCAAGAGCTTCTCTATCATAATATTTCTCTACATGTATCCAATATTTTATTTACTCTTAGTGATTTTTTTCGCCTTCATCATTATTTTACTGCATAATTGAGGTTTCCTTGTTGTCTTGCAGGGTACCACAGGAGGGATTGCGCAACATGAATCTTCCAGAGAAGGTCAGGTCTCCACCTCTTTACCCTTGACTGCAGGATGCAAACTTCGCTTTCACACCAGGTATGTGAAGAAGAAATAACTGAGATATGTGAAACCTTGTTTAAATGTTTGGGCTTTCACTCTTCCATTATTGTATTTACAGACTTGGGTCTTTCTAGAGCATAAATTCTTCGGCTCTGTGTATGGTTTAGTCTCAGTTGTTATTATTGTTTATTAAGAACTCACGGTGCCATTCTCGTCTACTTTCTTTTTCTCCTCTAGGGTCTGTCGTGTGGTCTGATTGGATTCTATTACTACACGCCTTGGACTCAAGGTTGAGCTTGTAGGTTCATTAATTTGTAATTATCTTTCTTAAAAGGACTAGTGTCGAATATATGTATATAATATATTTCTATCAGCTACCTCAATTGGGTTTTTCGTAGTAGAACTTCTATCTGGTTTCTGAACCTCTTATTTGGGGTTGCATGTTTTGATTGAGTATGATTTTTACCCGATACTATATGTATCCAGTGAAAATGGGATCTTCGTTTCTTATAATAACCTGTGGGTTTCCATGTAGCTTTTGAATTGTTTCCATAAATTCAATAGAAACTGTATTGGCTTTAAATGAATGAGATAATGCACAAAAGTGTGCATACTTGGTAAGTCTATCACCTACCACGAGGATGACACTCTTTCCTTTAGACTTGGGTAAACCTGTGATAAAATCCATCGAGACCTCCTCCCAACATTGGCTTGGAATGGATAAAGGTTGTAATAGACCCAGGGCCTTAATTTTTTCAACTTTATTTTATTGGCAAACCAAACATTACACCACAAACTTTTGAATATATGATTTAAGTCCATGCCAAAAATATTCATTCTTAACCCTGTGGTATGTTTTTAAAAATCCTAAGTTCCCTCCTAAGGGATAGTTGTGAAATTCCATAAGAATATTTTTTTTGAGTTGGGAATTTTTACATAGGTAAAAGTGATCTTTGTACCATAATGAATCTTTTTTCCAGCTAAATGTAGCATTTGTACTAGGATATTGTTATAGCTTTTGAATGAGTGCCCACACTTCTTCGTCATTCTTCCATTCATTCCTTGCTTCGTTTATCCAATCTAGTTGGATAATAGAAATGGCACAAAGCAATGCTTCCACATCCTCATCATTTCTTGAGAGTGCATCTGCTACAACGTTTTGCTTCCCATTTTTGCATATGATTTCAAAGTAATAACCCAACATCTTTGTGACCCATTTTTGCTACTCTTTTGAAGATAATATTTGTTCTAAAAAGTATTTAAGACTATCATGATCCATTTTTACCTTGAAGTGTCTCCATTAGGTAGGGTCGCCATTTCTTAAGTGCATGTCGTATTGCCAACATTTCCTTATCATAAATAGCTTTGTGTAAATACATTCCTTTGATTGGACCAATTTTGAAAAGCAATGGGTCTTTCTTATTGCATTAAAACAACACAAATTCCATTTCGTGAGGCATCACATTCCACAATAAAGGTTTTTGTGAAGTTCAGCACAGCTAAGACCGATGCTTGGCACATTTCATATTTAATATGTTAAAGGCCTTCATTGCTTCTAGAGTCCGTGAAAATGGATATTTCTTCAATAATGTTGTTAACGGTGTTGGTATTCTCCCATAATTCTCAACAAACTTGTGATAATACCTTGTCAACCCGAGAAATCCTCGCAGATGCTTTATGGATGTGGGGATTTTCCATTTTTTAATGGCTTTAATTTTGCTAGGGTCTACCTTAACACTTTCATGTGATACAATATGACCCAGATATTTGACCTCTTGTACTCCAAAGAAACATTTAGAGCCTTTTGCATATAATTGTTTCTCCTCCAATAGTTTGAGCACCTTGTCAACATGTTGAACATGATCCAATACTTGCTATAGATTAGTATATCAATAAAAAATCCTAACACAAATTTTCTAAGGAAGGGTTTGAAAATGGAATTCATCAAACCTTGAAATGTAGAAGGTGCATTGGTAAGGCCAAAAGGCATGACCAGAAATTCATAATGACCCTCATGAGTTCTAAAAGTTTTTTTATTTTCAGAATGTCTTCAACCTTCATTCTGATTTGATGATATCCTGAATGAAGATCCAACTTGGTGAAGTAAATTGAACCATGCAATTCATCCAATAGTTCATCAATGAAAGAAATGGGAAATTTATATTTAATAGTGAGCTTGTTGAGCTCCCTATAATCTGGGCACATGCGCCATGATCCATCCCCCTTGTGCACCAATAATACTAAAGGAGAGAAAGAACTTTAACTAGGTTGAATTATACCAGCCTCTAGCATTTCTACAACCTTATATTCAATTTCACGTTTTTTCACATAGGGATATCTGTAAGGCCTGATGTTTGGAGGAACACTTCCTGGAATCAAATGAATAACATGATCATGATCACACCTAGGTGGGAAGCCTTTGGGTGTCTCAAATACCTTGGAATGATTGTCCAATAATTTTTGGAGATCTGGAGAAATAGATGATTTCTATGTGGGAACCTCTAGCAAACGTAATTGTGCAATTACGCCTCATTGTTATTTCTTTAGAAGATTTGTCATTCCGTTAGAGCCGATTATTTTTCATGGCTTCCTTGTGATACCCCTTAGTTCAACTTCTTTTCCTTCCAAAACAAATTTCATGAAAATTTCTTGAAAATTAAAAGCTATTGTCCCCAAGGATTGTAGTCATTGGACTCCTAATACAACATCAACAACAGAATGGACATCATTGGTCTATTCAATACATATTTTCCCATGTATAGCTTGATAGTATGACACTTTCCAGAGAAATTTATGGCTCCTCCACTTGCAAACATCACTTGACACTCTGGTGCTAGATATAGGAAGTAATTCAATTCCTTGACTATCTTACAATGAATAAAATTATGGGTACTGCCTGAATCAATCAATACTATTACCTTTTTCTTCTTGACATGTCCTTCTATCTTGATAGTTTGAGGAGTGGTAATCCCAGGCAATGCATTACAAGATATGGTCGGATTCACTTATTATTTCTTTAGGGTTTTTGCTTGGTGTATATACTCTTCTTTTGATGTTTCTTGTTCCTTTTCTTCCTCCTCTTCACAATCTATGTAAGATAATTTCTTCTCAACAAACTTGTAACAAATCCCTTTTGATCTTTTTTATTCCAATTGTTGTGGTGTCAACCTTGTAGGTTGTGGAAGGCTAGGGGAAAAAAATTCCATCTTTATAGTTTTAAGAGGTAGGCTTCCTTGTTACCATAATTTTGATTTCCATTTTTCTTGCCAACCTAAATGCCTTCTCCAATGAATCAGGTTCCCAAACCCGAACCTCATGTTGGATGTTATCGTTTAAAGTCCCTATGAAAACATAAATCCTATGCTCCTCTGGAATATCTTTTACCCTTATATTCAATTTTTGGAAGTCCTGAATGTCCTCCATCATTGAACTGTTTTGTTTGAGATTTATGAAATGGCTGAAAAAGGTGTTTCTTTTTGTATCCTCATAATGTGCTATCATTTCTTCCATAAAAATTGCCAAAGTGACAATTTGTTTACAAGAGAAAAGGCATCGATACCATAAAAACTAATTTGGTTTCGAATATAAAGTTGCAATGCGTACCTTTTCTATGTTTTGCACATTATGGAGATTGAAATATTGCTGTATTTGTAGTATCCATGTTATGGGATCCTTGCCATGAAACTTCCTTATGTTGATCTTTGGAACATGGTGGGTCTTCAATCCAATTTTAGAGTATATGAAATCATGATTAACATTTCTTTTGTTCTCATCATGAGTTCCATTTACTACCCTTTCGCCATTAGTGAGATTTTCTTGTAGCCACTTTGTCAAATTTGTCTTCAAATCTTCCATCTTTCCTTTAAGTTTTTCTTCTATATCATCCATCTTAGCTTTCACGTAATTCATCTTAGATCCCATGCATTTCTTTAAACCATCCATATTAGCTTCCATGCAATCCACCTTAGCTTCCACGAAATCCATCTTAACTTCCATGCCTTTCTTTAAACCATCCATCTTAGCTTCTATTACTTTTTGTTAGAGTGAATTTTGTTGCACTTGGTCTCATAATTTTGATATATCATGTTGCATTTCTTCCTCTTCTTCACGAGTCATGCTAGAGATTTTAGGTTTCTTACAAGGTATTTCCATTTTCTTTCTTTGGGGCATCAATAAATGATATTAATGCTTCACTATGCCCTTTGAATTCCTTCAAACTAATTTTTCAACCGACCTTACGCAAAATAAATAAAAAAAAACTACACACCTTTTTTTCACATTGTAGGAGAGCGATATTGAATCAGTTGTATCTTTGTAATTGCAAATCCCCAAGGTCTGAAAATGTGTCCTGTGGTATCCCTCCGAGTCCTCTTTCCAACTCCATAAGTCTAATCAAAATTCGATTCTCCAAGGAAAATTTATGCAAAATATCCCACGATGACCTGATTATAGACTAGTTTAGTAGAGATAAATTGTATGAAGTGCCACATGTCACTATTCCGACCTTATGACCTAAGACCAATACATAGAAAACTACAAGCGATCCTCTTTCTGTAACTTCTTATGAAATTTCTATCTGATTCTCAGGGAGAAAGTTATGATGATTTTCCCCAAGTCACCTGCTTGAGATATAATTTGGGAGCCTACAAAACCATAATGTCCTTGAATCCTATCTCCAAAAATATAGTGAGACAAGATTTGAAATTTGGACCTGAGGTTTACCGATATTTCGACTCAAATGGATTTTAACTTAAACTTCTGAAATTTTGTAGAAAAAAAGTTATAGCGAAAATTCCATGATGACCTGTTTAGAGCATTGAAACCCTAGAATTCAAAGCTTTGATACCAATTGTTATGAAACCAGCTCGTAAAATAGAAGAAAAGATAGAGCAACGACTTCAAAATATTCCTCTTCAAGGGGGAAACTTCCTGTACATTATACAAATAAACAATTCTTGGATGATACAAATTAAAAAACCTCCATTCTATATATAGGAGTATAAGGGGTCACAATATAATCAAAGCCGATATAACAATAATAATATAAGGGCACAACAATAACAACAGTCGGCTTCTATGAGGCACAATAATAACAATACGGGGACAATAGGGGCATAACAATAAGAATAATGTCTACAATGACAATAGTATTTTAGGGACCTAACACTTTGGATGCTTGGTATATTTCGTTTTATAGATTTTGAGAAGCTCATATGCTGCCAACCAACTCGAAATATTTGAGAGCATATTGAAATTTCAAATTGGATGGGCAAAAAATTAAATTCCACTTTCATTATCTCATCACACATTTCATGTTAGGTCCCTATAATATTGAAAATTTGAAAGATGACATGAATGGTTTAAAATCATACATGGAAGGTTTGAAGGAAGGTTTGAGAAAGTTATTGTAAGAAAGGCTTCGCAGTGGTGGCAAGGTAATCCGTGAAAATCATGATGAGGACAAAAAGAATATGACTTATGATATTAGAGACTCTAATGTGGGGTTTAAGAACCATCAAATTCCAAACATGGATATGAGGAACTTTGATGCCAACGATCCAATAACACGAATAATACAGATGTAACAATATTTTGATTTAAATGATGTGCAAGACACACAAAAGGTATACATTGCATCTTTATATTTAGAATCTAATAAATTTGTGTGGTATCAATGGCTTTGTTCTCGTAAACCACTTGTCACTTGGCTAATTTTTACGGAGGAAATGATAGCACATTATGAGGATACAAAGAGAAACATCTTCTTTAGCCATTTGATAAATAAAAAAAATGGTTCAATGATGGAGCATATTGAGGACCTCCAAAAATTGAATATTAGGGTAACTAATATTATAGAGGAGCATGGGATTTATGTATTCATAGGGAATTTGAAAGATAAAATCCAACATGAGGTTCACCTTTGGGAACTTGATTAATTGGAGAAGGTATCCAGGGTGTGTTGTAGTGGTTACAACCACCCACCAAAATTTTGCCTTAGCTTCGTTTGGAGCCTCCCTACTGGTTGGGTCATGGAAAAGGTATGCATTTACTATTAACTTATTATCCTTTTCCTTTATTCTCATCCTTTCTATATCTCAATGTGCTAATCTATTAAGAAATTATAGTAAGAAATACATAAATTATTTACAGTTATGATTTGGCTAATTATCATCCTTCTTTATGTAGGAATGTATGAAAAGGGACAACTGTTGTTCCCTAACTAAGGGACAGTGAAAAAGAAGCAAGTTGAGGAAGGAACGTGATGGTTGTAGATACATCCAAAATAAAATCAACAGGATCAGCCTAAGAAGGGAAATACGCCTGAAGTTAGAAAATTGCATGAATCCCTCAAGATCGAGAGATCCTAAGGGATCGCTTTTATCATCTATCTTTTTACCCCTTTCTCATTATAAAAGGCAATGATTGTAAGAAGAAAGGGGACGACTATTGTAATTATTATTGTAATTCTCAATTATAGACTTTCGCTATAGCGAAGAATGAAAATACGTTGTAATACTCTTTCATGATTAATATATAGGAGGAGTTGATGTTCCTTTTCATTTATCTAAAGTAACCAACAGTGTACGCTGGCGGCTAAGGGCCCGACCTCTGGTACAATTCACTACTTCACCTGTGTCATATATTTCTGATTCTTGCAAGTGTGATAGTTGATAGTATGTTTGCTTTCTGCTATTTTATTTCGTTGTTGTTCCTTATTTCTTTGTGTTGACAGAATAGCTTCGTTTTATATAATTTACAACATTGTTTTTTAATTAGTTTCCTTTCTCTTTGGATTGATTTTCCTAGATGAATATCCTGCTCGATGTAATCAACTATAATGAGAATTAACTACTGCTGTTAGTCTCTCAGATTAATGTCATCGTTGTTTTATAGAGTAGTGCATTTGATTTAAGTTCAATTAGTCTCTAAGAGAAGAGTTATCACTATTGTACTCTTAACTAATACTGTTGTTACTTGAATTGCATATTGTTGTTACCTGAAGTGTTGTAGGATTTGATTTCATTAAAGGATTGAGTTTTCTTTTAATTGCGATTAGAATTTACTTGTTGCATCCATTTACTTTGGTATTTAAAAGATCTATACTGCAATTTAGAAGAATTACTCTCTGAGTTAAATAGCCACCACATACTATGTACACTCTTGAAATAGAAAGACCTACCTGGATTGAAAATTAATGTGAAGATAATTAGGAGTTAAAAAGACACCTTTTATCACCCAACAATACCAACCTTTCACACCACCTTGTCTTGCTTCATCAAGTACACAAGCTTTAGTGTTCTCCTTGCACAAAGGCAGTCTGTCGATCATAGCTTGATGCATCCCCCTCACAGGCTTATCACCCGAACTTGCTCCAGCCACATGTTGAGAAGATCCCCCACGAAATTGCATGTTTCTGGAGGTGTTGATGCCTCGAAAATTGATGCAACAACATCGAGGAAAACCAACCAGTCCGAACCTTAAAGGCAGCTCCTTTTCCGTTTGGTGTGGTGGCTTTGACTGGAAATAATGGGACTAGTTTCCCAATGATGGATAAAGGGGACGGATAAATGTTTGGTTTTCTGATATATAATGATGATGGATGAATGATTTAATCTAAAAAGTAGAAATATGAACAACTATCTTATCCCGGTAAATTCCTGTGTTAGTGTAATGTTTGATTATCTTTATTCACAAACAGGCATATAGATGACCCTATTGATAAACAAAGACATTTATTCATATGATAATTACTTTGTTCAAGTAGTTGAACAAAGTAATCATTAAAACATTACTACATTATTCTTTATATATCATTGACACAGATATGATTGGAAGAATAACACTCCTTTAACATTAAATAGTGATAAGTATAAGGATTGCTATTGAAACACATACATATATCAAATGATAACAATATCAAACAAATTATGATTCACATGAAAGAATGAAATAAAAGCATAGATAATAGTACCATATGTTACTTGGATCACTCCCGATATCAATCGCATTCAAATTCCTTCCTTCAACTTAGAAACACTTTCACAACAAGACAATAGTATTCATCCCATCAAAGCTTTCTTCATTAAAATTCGGAATACTGGCCAAGTCTTTATAAAAAATATACCAGAAGCACAATAGTGCGACTTGCGGGTTTGGGTTTATACAAAAACTGAGGACCCTTTCTAAATGCATGAAAGGGCCTATAAATACTAATTAGGCTAAGTAATTACAAAAATAAAATGCTATTAATTGGTACAACTAAATCATGAGTATCTTCTCAATAATAGGATGAGTGGGATGAGAATGCAGTTGAGCTGAGTATGTGGCATCATGGATTTCGGGAATGATAAAACCGATCGCATCGGTTAAACATTTGAGGGCGACCCTTTGACTGTATGGCTTAACTAAGAAAAACCAAAAGGTATCCCAAGTTAAACTTTGGATGCCGGAAATTAATCTTTCATTTTTATCTAATTCTTGATTGCATGCTTGTTCCAATGCTTTGGGTGACGGCAATTTACCTGGAGCGCACTGCGAAATCATGTTAGACAGATAAAGGGTGTTATTGATTAACTCAATTAAATTACTGGTAGATAATCTTCATCTTGAGATTTCTCTCTCTGCTTTCATTAGCTGTGACTGTCATTCTAGGAAAAGGATCTCTTTGTGTGACTCCACAATTTTAGGTGGATTCGCGGCTTGCCCTTCACTGGTGTCTTGCCAAGCAAGAAAGTTAGTTAAAGTCTCATCGGCCTGTTCCAAATACTGCCTAGCATCGACTGATTTATCAACTATTGATGTAGTAATCTCACAAAGGGGCTCAACCAGAGAAATGTTATGACATAGCAGTCTTAGCTGTGTAACCAATGCTTTGTTGATCTGGAGAGCTTCGGACCTAAAATCTGTTGGTTGCAGAAGACTCTTAAACTTTTCTACTTGATGTGATAGCTAAGCGATTTGCTTGTCTTTTGTCTTCATCATTTTTTCATTCATTGTCTTTATCCTGGCCAATGCTTTGGATAATTCTTTTTGTTTCTGTACTGCACTTAAGTCTATTCTCTGTTTCTCCACGAGCAATTGCTTATTTAATTGATTGTTTATCTGCTGCTGTGTTGATAGTTGCTATTCTAACTGTTCAATTTTCTGCTGTCTTTCGGACACCTGTAACTGCAATGAAACAATTGTTTGGTCTCTTTCCTTAAGTAGATTGCTTAATTCCAAGGCTTTATCCATAGTGGCTGCCAAATAAGCTCCGGCATATTGAGAAATTTTTGTAAGGTCATCGGAAGGGTGAAACTCTTCTTTCCACACCACATTAGCTGTCTCTGTTTGTGCTGGAAACAAGGAAGATTGATCAAGTCTCCTCCTTTTCCTCTGTCTTTTCACTACAGCCCTGTGTTTGGGACTATAAAAGACGTCTAATGGAGGTATGTCTTCTATTTGCAAAATAATTGGATCGGATGGATCCTTTGGAATTATTTCTACATCTGTGCTGGTGGGTAGGCTGCTTGTTCCTTCAATTGGAACCGTTGTTGATGTTGTATCTTGACCGACTGTTACTTTGGGTGTGCTGGTTCCTTATGAACCTTCTAGATTGCTTATAATAGAGTCAAATTGTTGCCATTATTGGAGGAGCTTGGGATCAATATGGGTATCTAGATTGATGTATTTACTGCTCTTATCCTGTTCTTTTTTCTACTCCTTCTCCTGCTCTGGTTCTTTTCCTTTTTTGGGAGTCTTCTCTATAGTGGGAGATTTATCAATAATTTGCTTTTCAGGCTCACTTGATAGAGTTGTTGGGGTTGTCGCTAATAAGTCCAGAGGTAGAGTTTGCAACCTCTATTCTCTGAGCCTATTAAATTCTACTAGCCCTTCATCATTATATTTAATTTTGGCCAATGTTTGTACCTGGAATAATGATTCTGCTGAAGAAAACAGGTCATCAAATTCATCGTTTTCATGTTCAAACCTTTTAGTTTGGCTTGTTCAAGAACAGTATAGGCAGCTTTCCTTGGATTGAAGTGCCTGTTAGGAATAGTTGCGAGATTGAGCATGTTTATCTTTTATGCCTTCTTTTCAGCATGCTTATAATCGTACAGAGTATAAACACCGCATCTCAAAGGAAATGTAGGCCAAGCCTGTTTGTAGGAATTCCTAAGGGTTTTGGATATTCCTGCTATTGTTATTTGGTAAGCCAATTCTCGAGCTAACAGCTTATCGGGTACATACAAAGGAAGGAGATGAGGTCTTGTGAGACTACCAAAAACCCTTATATATGTAAACTTGTCCTCCCCGAACCAATTCCCTAAAGCAGTCAAGTTGATCTCTGCTTCCATTTAAATATTTTGGGCAGGCTTGTCAAAAATGGCATAATATATAGGCAACATAAAACCATTACCAAATTTGGTACAAGTAATATTTATAGTGTGCCTTCCATAGCTTTTGATGATAAATGTGGATTGGCTGAGGGTCTTGTGAAGTCCATCTCCACCCGAGTATGGGAAATTCATAATTAAAGCAAAGAGTATCGATAACATAAGCAATGTAGTAGAAAGGGGGAATAGTTCTGGTGGTTACACGTGTATTTGATCTAAATTCAAAAATTGCAGTAGCTAACATGTCAGACAATATGTTTTCCCAATCCATCATTTCACTATTAACCGCCGCTTCCATCAAAGGAACCATTTCAATAGTAAACTTTGTAGAAGCTTGCAATCCCCACATTCTACACAACATTGACCCAGCATAACAGTAAGGAGAACACAATGAATCTGCAAAGTACTTACCTGAGGATTCATGTTTGTGCTTTTTGGGATTTTGTCTCCACTGCTTAATTGGTGCCGATTCAGTTTCGTTCTCTTCCGCGAACTTTTCAAGAAAGGATTTGTTATATTTATTTGTAGGTTCAGGCAGGTGATATATATTCCTTAAGTCATCAGGCTGAAATGAGCCAAAAATCCTTCCGTCAACTGTGCAAAATATTTTGTTTAAAACCAAGATCTCTTCTACTACCCATCGCACTACATCAATGTATGGAAGAATTTTCTCACGTGCTACTATCCTGTGCAAATATGAATCTGCTAAATTTTTAAGGGAAGCTTTCAATTTACTAGTTGAATCTGTAGTGGCTCCTCCTCATGCTTCCTCAGGCTCCTCTGCTTCAATTAAATTGTAGATGCTTTGCCAGCTTGTATTTCCGAGGCTGAGACAAGTAGTGTTGGAGATTAAACCTTTCTTACTTTGTCGTGGATCATTAGCCGACTGCACTGTTGTTGTAGGAGTCGTTGCTTCCGTGGATCTCTTGGATTTCTTTCCCATTTGTTCCAAATTTGTTATTTCAGCAGAGTTCTACACAACGAATGAAAGCAACGTGATACAAAGAATAGGTAGTATCAGCCAATATGAACGAATTATATCAATTAGTGAATAATCAAATATTATAGTGAAACTGCTGCAGATACAATCTAAGGGAAAATCTCGGCATAACTACTTCATTAATTGGTCGTTGTAACCTGTCAATCATGGTAAAGGAGTTTTAAATACCCATCATATCATTTATATTCCGAATGATCCATTCAAGCATGGCTTGGATTTTTGGTGGATAATTGAAAGTAAATCACAATTGATGATTGGTAACGTGAATGGGAAGTCTTTAATAATAGTCCAAAATAATACATGCAAGCCTTTTTAAATATGTTTTTGAAACACGCGCCTTGATTTAATGCATCGCAATCGAAGATGGGTTTGGGTCATATTACTTATGTTATTGCAAAATCGTCGATCGTCGATAGCGATACACCTTATCGCATCGGAAGATTTGAAGGTGTCTTAAACATGCACTGGGTTGCATCCTCTGATTGCCGATAGCGATATCGCATCAGAGGAATGAGGAAGGGTCTTTCATTACACTTACTATTCGCCTTTCTCGATATCCAATAGTTATTTTCTTTTCGGATCGGAGTAAGTCAATGGGTGCATGCATATGTTTTCTTTATTGTTGCGATATGTGATCTTGTGATCGCTTTATTGCAATAATAAAGAACCATATTTTTTATTTACAAGACCGATTTCATTATGGTTTAAAAGGTTTATTAACATAGAACATTTCCATTGGAACTTTTGTTGAAGAATTTTCTAATGATGAGTTAATACCAATTTATTCACACATCTATGTCTAAAAGGGACCCATTTCATATTATGATTTTAAAGAAAAAATTTATTGAAATGGGGAGTTGTTGTATAGCACAACAATTGGCGATTCACTGGGAGAAACAATTATCTCTGAGAAATGTTGAAATACTTAAACTTTATTCATCTGGAAATCTCATCTAAGAGGAGAATTCTTATATAACTAGGTATATATAAATTCTGAATATAATAATAACTATTTCTGTTATTTTCTTCTCTTGTTAAAATTAAATATATTCCAAGTTTTAAATTAGCCTTAATTGGTTGATAATGATAAGACAATTTTTTTTTCCAACTTAGCTTTATAATGACTCCTTTGTTAGAGGTAGAGCCTCTACTGCCAGCAAACGTTCATAGTCTTGATAGGGATACCTTTTAACCATTTGATCGTCCATTATCCCATCCATTTCAGAGTATAATGAAAAGAATGAATCCAAAAATATGCCTTTATATTTTTGTATCACTTTGTCTTTTTACTTATTTTTCAAGATAAAAAGCCATTGTCTTGGTTTGGTGGCCAGCTGCTTGACAATGCCATTCACTGGTTGTAATTTAACTGAACAAATTGGCTCATGATGAAACCCCTTGTCTTATAATTATAAGCCATTACCCTGTTTTAGTATGCAGTATTGGTAATGTCAGTTGAACTAATCCCCAATGATCATGGTAAGCAGGCTTGTAATAAGACCTCTTATCTTTTATATCAGATATATTTTAGAATTACACTTTGAATCATCATAAACTTTGATGAACGGGATGAACAATTTTCTCCTTAAGAGAGCATGGATGACAGGGTAAGAGTTGAAGATGCTAAGATTGAATCGATTTCTGTTTTGTATTGATAACCATTTTTAGGCCATTTGAAAACATTAAAATGATTTACAGTACTTCTAAATCTTGAGAAGATTTCACAAAAATAAAATGGGGTTTCAGAATCTAAATATACCTAATTTCCTAGAAATTTCCCTCTTGTTTAAGGCTTCCATTTTAAAAGTAAATATCAGAACTATTTCTTTTAAGAAAATTTTTCAGTATAGCAAAGGCCAATAGAAGGCATCTTACAACTTTATTTTCCAATAATCCTAAAAACTATGGACACAAGTTTTGTTGAAAAATGAATATTTACAAAGAGAGAAGGGGTTACCTCCTCAATTGAAGAATTTTTTCAAGATAAGGCCATTAACAGGAAGAGAATGTCTCTTACTTGATAGATCTTGCAATATGAAAATGGAAGGGCCTATCTTCTGATTGATTTGAAATGGTCCGAGCCACATTTTATGTAACTTAGTGTGTTTTCCTTTATCCTCATGGGCTTTGTCCCATTTCAAAACTAGATCACCAACTTGTAATTGCTTTGAACTGGATGAAGTTGAATCAAAAGATGACTTGATAATTTGTTGATGTTTTGCATGTATAATTCTAGCTTTTTCCCTTTTTTCTTCTAGTTTTAAAATTCGATCATGTATTAGTTGAATAGAAGATGAGGGACTTTCTTCAATAAACTGCACTAAAGCTAGAGATGGAAGTACTAAATTGGTTGGTATGAGAACTTCCTTCCCATATACTAGATTAAATGGAGAAGTGCCTATGGAGGCCTTCTGTGTTATTCTGTCAGCCCATGGTGCAAATATCAAAGATTTATGCTAGTTTTTATGATTCTGCTCAAGAGTTCGCTTAATGATTTTAATAACAATTTTATTGGTGGATTATGCTAAACCATTACCCTGGGGGTAGTAATTTGTAGAATACTCCAATTTAAAGCCCCTTTTGATAGTGAATTGAAACATAGAATTTCCAGAGAAATAAGATGCATTATAAAAACAAGAGTGTTTGGAACACCAAACCTAGTAATAATGAATTGATCTATGAATTCCATAATTGCCTCAGAGTTTTTTGTCTTAAGAGGAATTGCTTCCACCCACTTAGTAAAGTAATCAGTGGCGGTAAGGATATACTTATGTTGTTTGGATGAATGTGGAGTGATTTCCCCAATGGTATCCAATCCCCATTGCTCAAAAGGTTGTTCAATGTTCACTGGTTGCAAAGGGAAAGTTGGTTTTCTTTCTCTTCCACTGGAGAGTTGACGACTTCGGCATTTCCTTACGTATTCATGAGTGTCTTTGAACAGGGTGGGCTAATAATATCCAGCATGAATGATTTTGTGAGCTGCTGTATCAGCTCCAAAATGTCCTCCTGTTGGTCCGTCATGTAACTCCTGCAAAACTTTTTGCGCTTCAGGTTTTTCTAAGAATCTTAATAGAATTGAATCATAATTTCGCCTAAACAGTACATCATCTACAATTATGAAGTTTTTCGATTTCAATCTAATCACACGTTTATTTTTATAGGAAAGATTAGAAGGTGCGTATTCATTTTTTAAATAGAAAATCAGATCCGCATATTGTGATTCAGGATCTGTGATACTTATCTGATTGATTTCTTTAGTATCTTTTGTACCTTCTGGTTCTTGAATATTCGATGCTCCTGCTACCAACCTGCAAAAACCTTGACCTTTGACAATGTTTGCTGGCTTGATTTCTAAGTCATATTCTTGTAATGCTGTGACCCAATTTGCCCTTTTTTCTCCTAATTCCCTTTGAATTAGTAATTGTCTTACTGCTGAAAAAGGAACTATAACTTTTGTGTGAGATTTTAAGAGAAAGGGTCTGTAGTGTTTAATGGCTTTGTATACAACAAAGGCTTTCTTTTCAACTTCCGAATAATTAAGTTCAACACCTTGAAGATTTGAACTGTAAAATGAAATTGGTGCTTCCAAGTTTTGATTATTAATCTGAGTCAGCACTGTAGCATAAGACGAGGTGGATGCGAGGGTATATAGTATGAAATGACTTGAAAAATTAGGAGTGCTTAAAGCATGGGAACTAATTATTGATTGTTTGATAGAATTAAATGCCTCTTTTTCTGTGGGTCCCCATTTAAAAATCAAATTTTTCTTAATCATTGTTTGCAATGGTAAAATAATTTGGGAAAAATCAGGAACAAATCATTTAACAAAGTTAATTTGACCCAAAAATGACTGCATGGATTTTTTATTATGAGGGAATGGAATATCAGAAATCTCTTTAATTCTATCTGGATCAATATAAATACCATCCTTTGAAACAATGAAGCCCAAAAGCTTTCCTTGGTTAAGAGCGAAGAAGGACTTCTTTCGATTGAGCGAGATACCATACCTTCTATAGCGTTCAAAGATTTGTTTTAAATCATGTAAATGGTTAGACCTTTTCTTGGAAAATACAGTAATATCATTTAAATAGACAACTACTGATTTATTGATCAATCCTTTGAAGGCTATATCCATTGCTCTTTGGAATGTAGCCCCTACATTGATGAGTCCAAAAGGCATTTTTTGGTAAGCATAAGTTCCCCACTTAGTTTTGAAGGTAGTTTGAAGTTTGTCATCAGGATGGACCAAAATTTGGTTATATCCTGCGAAACCATCTAAAAAGGACATTAACTCAGAACCATCTACTGAATGGAGTGTCTGCTCCATGGTAGGTAAAGGGAAGTTATCGTTTTGGCTTGCTTTATTAAGATTTCTGAAATCGATGCAAATCCTGATGTCACCATTTTCCTTTCTAACTGGCACCATATTGGACAACCAGTTTGAATGTATAATAGGAAAAATGATCTTAGCCTTCAAGAGTTTGTTTAGCTCAGTTTTTATTTGACTCTCTAGGTTAGGATGAATTTTCCTTAACTTCTGTTGCACTGGTTTTTGTTCAGAAAGCATTGGAATAGTATGCTGAATGATCGATGCATCGTATGTTTTCAAATCATCATATTTCCAAGTGAAGACATATTTATTTTTTCATAATAAGCTAATGAATGTTGTTCTTTCTTCTAAAGAAAGTCCTAATACCAAATTGATGTTTTGTGGGTATTCCTCATTATCTAGGTTTAGCAACTCAAATCTTAAAGTGGAACTCTGGAGCTTCGAATTGGTCACATGTTTAAACCTGTCTTTAATATCATAAAGATCTTCTAGCTTGACCACTGGTTTTGGTATTGAGTTTTCTTCTTGCTTTTCCTTCATTTGAACGTCATGATCACTTTCATCAATTATTTGATCATCGTAGGACTTGTCGGAAGTCAAGAAATTTAGAATGTCTTCGTCATGATTGAACACTCGCCAATTGGTGACATTATCGGGAATTGATGGTCTAAAAATTAACTCTACTGAAAATCTGTCTGGGCTGTAATCTTCGGAAGGAAGGAGTTTGGAAGCAACATTAGCTAGCAGGTCTGCTACTGCATTTTGGGACATAGGGATAGGAGAAATATTGAATGCTAAAAATTGAGATATGAGTTCCTGCACCAAGGACTGATAGTGTTTGAGATGATTAGAAAGGCAATGAATTGTATTTCTAACTTGTTTTATAACAATTTTTGAAGCACCAAACACCTTCAAATATTGAACTTTAAGACCAATAGCTTTTTAGAGTCCTTGAACTAAGGCCTGATATTCAGCCATATTATTTGTACATTCAAATTCCAATCTGCATGATAACATAGTTTTTTCTCTCTCAGGGCTAACTAAAATACACCATCCTCCTGCACCCTCACTAGATTTAGACCCATCAAAGTATAGTGACCAAAATAAAGAATTATCAACAATTTTATTTACAGTTTCCTCAACAATATTGACACATCCTGATCTGTCGGTTTGTGAAAAAATTTCAATTTGAGATGTGAAATTATTAACTGAGAAAGGAGATGGTTGGGCAATGAAATTTCCAAAGAATGATTCATATGAGTAATTCCCCAAAATATTGTTATTGAATACTATTGGTTGATTTTCTTGTTCAAATTCAATGACAATATGGGTCATATGTTTCTCCCGATCGATTTTGATCTGATTTGGCTTTCCTTTATAAGGTAGCCACATATGGGACCAATCAGTAGAAATATAACCATGGAGTTTCTCGGACCAGTCTCTACTCAAAATTAAACCATAAAATTCAGGTATATGAGTGATTAAAATGTCAACTCTCTGAACCACTCGTGGATCAGCTGATAACCTCATAGTTACTGAGTTGATTTCTCCTGAAACCTGGACCTTAGTTCTATCCAACTGTACAATATGAATTGCAGACTTTTGGGGTTCAATGTTCAGTTTGGAACAAACTGAAGCTGGCATTATATTAGAGGATGCCCCTGAGTCAATCAAATAGTTGTGTATATTTCTGTTATAGATCTCATAGGTCAAGAGGAAATGGGGAGTATGAGAATTTGATCTATCTCCAATTAAAATTGCATCATTAGCTTCCACTCTACCAGGAGGTGGTTGACCTGAATCATTTGCAGCTTTGGAGAACACAACATTAGGAAGAGGTGAAGAAAGTATGGCATTTAGCTCTTTAAGAAGTAATTTCTGTTGATGTTTGAGTTTGCTAAGTTCAAACATAGTAATATTTTCCTTTGTCTTCTTCATATCTTCGATAATATTGTAA
>APFE031346927.1:143816-162537 GCA_000404065.3 Pinus taeda
GCAGGATTCTGCTACAACTGGCCCCCCCCGAGCCGTCAATCAACGACTACTGCCAGTATTCCTATGTCTTAACATTCTCTCAAGAGAATGAAGATGGAACCTCAGAATGATCGACCCCTCCATCCTCCTCATCATTCCTTAAATAGAAAGAACATTGGAAGGGAAACCACATGCACGCCCTCCATGTGTCTGCATGCCACATGCCCACCCTCCAAGTGTCGGCATTGCTATTTTTTGAGTAATTTCCATTATTTATTATGGTTTTTTACTATTTTTATTTTATTATTATTTTTTATTTTGGTTATTACCTATTTTTTCTTTATACTTCATTTTTTATTTATTTGTTATTTTTTTATGATTTATTTATATTATTCAATTATTTTTATTATTACTTATTATTTTGTATTATTTTTATTTATTTTATTAATTTATTAAGTGGTTTATTTATTATTCACGGACGATGAGAGTTTGCAGGGTTGCAGAGATGTAGCTGATGGATCGGTCAGCAGTCAGGTCGGAGCAGGGAGAAGGGCAGCGGGGCTGCAGCTTGTCAGAGAATTCCAGGTTGTAGGCGAGGGCTATTTTAGGAGATTTCAACGGCAAACGGGATTTTAAATCCCAGATAATGCCCTGAGCGAAATGGGAGAGCCAAGGGGGGGGGGGGGAGAGATCCCCTCCTTCAAAAACGTGGTAATAGGCGAGACGAGCACAAGAGGTGAACAACATTCAGAGAAGGAAAGTCATGCCCCAGTAATGGGCAACCTGTGGCAGAAAAGAATGAGAGGAAAATGCCTACCTAGGGCTCAAAAACAACCAAGGTATGTCGTTCCCAACAACAAATTGGAAGAATATAACTGCTATATGAGAGACCATGCCTTAATATGTAGGTTTGTTGGGTGCTGGCCTTCTGAGCGGGAACTCTATAGATGGATCAACTAGAGATGGAGACCTAGGGGTCAGGTAGATCTCAAACTTGGAGCCCAAGGTTTTTTCACAGCAATATTTTCCAATCTGGAAGATAAGAATAGGATCTTTGATGAGGGACCATATTTCCTGAACAATGCAGGCCTGTTCATGAAATTTTGGGAAGAGAGATACAACCCCAAAAAGGAAAAAATGCTTGATGCACCAGTCTAGGTCAGACTGTTTGGGCTTCCTGATGAGTTCTGGGACCCTGAAATTCTGGAGGGAATTGGCAACACGATTGGGAGCTTTGTTAAAATTGCAGAGGCTATGAAACGAGGTAAATACAATGCTTATGCGAGAATCTGTATTTACATAAATCTGGCAGATCCTCTCCCGGAAAATGTTGAAGTAGAGTAGCATGATGCAATCTGGAAGCAGCCAATTGATTATGAACATATTCCTTTCCGATGCCGCATTTGCCATGAATATGGCCACTTATACAGGCAGTGCCCACTGAATAAAGAGGAAGAGTCCAAAAAAAGCCAGGCGAATCCACATAGAAGTACTGACAGAATGGAGGATCCAGAGAGAGGCTTTCAGCAGGTAGTAAGGAAGAAGAAGCAGAATAAAGAGGGACCGAAGACTCAATCTCATAAGAAACCCAGCCAAACAAGTAATCATAACAAATTTCAGGCATTGCACAACGACAATGAAGAATATGAAGTAAACCTGGAAGACGATGAGGACCAAGAGGACACACCCATGGAAATAGCTGGAGAGGAGAAAGGAAAAGAAACAAATTTAAGCAAAAAAAGCAGCGAACAGCTGGTAGAGAAGTCAATAGAAACAGAACTGGAATCCTAGATGCAAGTGGAAAACTCGTCTGAAAACGAAGCAGAAGAGGAGAAAATCATGAGAAGGCTTCTCCAGGAATGGAAGTATCTGGACAGCAGGTTCATACCTGAAAAACAAAAACAACTATATAAGGAAGTCTTTCAGAAATACAAGGAGAAAAAAGGAGAACCCCCGGACAAACCAGCTATGATGGAAAGTGAGCAGGGCAATGAAGATAAAGGAATGGGCAGCTCTGGCAAAAACAACAGAAAAAGAGGCCAGAAACCAATGAGTGAAACTATCCAGATGGTGGGAGAAGTATTGATAAACTCAGGTAAGGTGATACCTCTGTCGGAGGTATTCTTCCCCTCATACAAAAAGTTTTAAATGATAGTTATCAGTTGGAATATTAGGGGTTTGAACAGTAGAGGTAAACAAAGGTATATGAAGGATAAGTTGAGAAAAGAGAAACCTAGTATTATGATCTTGCAGGAAACAAAGATATTGGTTCAACAACTCGAAGAAATAATAGAAAAAGGCAGACTACAATATCAAGTGATTGGGCAAGATGCAATCGGTTCGGCAGGAGGTATTGCAGTCCTATGGAATCCTAATGAAATCATCTTAGATAACTGGACCAGTATATGCGGAACCCTTACTGGGCTGGGTAGGATTGCAGGAACCAAACAACAGGTGGTTATTTCAGGGGTCTACGGCCCCCCTTCTCCTGGGAAGAAGGAGAAGTTCATAAACAGTTTCAAATCTGTCCGCAAACTTTACCCTGAAGCTGCTTGGATCATTGGTGGAGACTTCAACTTGATCAGATCCTTGGAAGAGAAAAAAGGTGGGATTAGGAGGATGGACCACTTCATGGACAGTTTCAACGATATGATAGAGGAACTTAGGCTTGTTGATATACAGACCATTAATGGAACCTACACATGGAACAACAGAAGGGGAGGAAAAAATCAAATTGCATCTAGATTGGATAGATTCCTAGTTTCTGAAGCCATCATGAACAAAGATGTTTTTGTGGAGGCCAAGATCATTCCATCTTTTGGATCTGACCACTGGCCGATTCGATTAGAGGTTGATGTTAAGAGGATTCAGGGGAAAAGGCCCTTCAGATTTGAAGCTTTCTGGTTGAGGGACCCTAATTTCATCAAGAAAGTAGAGGGCTGGTGGAAACAATGTACGAGTCAGGGCAGATGCAAAATGCACACGTTCAAGCTAAAATTGAAAGAGCTGAAAGGCAAAATTAAAAAATGGAATAAGGAGGAATTTGGCAACATTCTGGAAGACAAACAAAAACTAGAAAGGGAAATGGAGGATCTTCAACAGAAGATAATTTTGGAAGGAAGAACAGAGGAAAGAATCAACAGGGAGGGGGTAATTATTGGAAGATTGGAGGAGAGACGAAAGCAAGAGGAGATCTTATGGCGTCAAAAATCAAGGATAAAATGGCTAAGGGAGGGGGAAAGAAACACTAAATTCTTCCACCAGGCTATGATTAAGCATAGACAGGGAAACAGGATCCTATCAATCAAAAACAAAAATGGGGCAAGAGTGGTGGAGCAGAATGAGATTGAGCAGGTCCTGGTGAATCACCACAAGGAAATTGTAACAGAACCTCAAATTGACAGAACGAGAGCCATTCATGAGATTTGCTCAGCTATTCCCAGCCTGGTCACTGAGGACCAGAACAAAGCACTAATGAGGGCCGTGACCTTAGAAGAGCTAGAGGAAGTTGTGAAGGCAATGAAGAAAGGGACAGCTCCTGGGCCGGATGGCTTCACAGTGGATTTTTACCAGGCAGGCTGGCATTTCTTGGGTAAAGAAATATTGGACCTAGTGGAAGAATCAAGGATAAACCAGAAGGTATGGCTTGCTCTTAACTCAACCTTTTATGCTCTCATTCCTAAAGGGGATAATCTTGAAGATGCTAATGGTTTTAGACCTATAGCTCTATGCAACGTTATTTATAAAATGATTACATCCCTGATTGCCAAGAGATTAAAACCGCTCTTGGACAATTTAATCTCGGCTGAACAAACAGGTTTTGTGGAGGGCAGATAGATTTTGGATGGCCTTGTTGTAACACAGGAGGTGATCCATTCTCTAAAAATTAAAAAACAAAAGGGCATGATGATTAAACTGGACCTGTCCAAGGCTTATGACAGATTAAACTGGAATTATCTGGAAACCGTGCTGGAGAGATTTGGCTTTCACCAAAGATGGATTGTGTGGATCCATAACCTGATTTCCTCTCCTCATTTTTCTATACTCGTTAATGGAATCCCCTCAAAAAATTTCAATTCCTCTAGAGGTATTCGTCAGGGAGACCCCTTGTCCCCATTTCTATTTATTCTAGCCACTGAAGGCCTTGGTCGATTCATCAAACAAGAAAGAGCAGCAAACAGGATAAAAGGTCTTCAGATTTGGGGAAACAACCTGCTTCTTACTCATCAACAATTTGTTGATGATATTATGTTGTTTGGAGAACCAACGGTAAGAGAAGTGCAACATCTTATAAGAATTTTGGATATGTTCTCGGAGGCTTCTAGATTGGAAATCAACAAGGATAAGTCATGTATCTTGATCTTCAACACAATGGAACAAATCAAAACCCATCTGATCAGGATTTTGGGATTCAAAAGAGGTGAATTACCTACTAAGTATCTAGGTAACATGCTAGATTTCACATCTAAAAGGATAAGAAACTGGCAAGGGGTCTTGGACAAATTAAGCAACAAGGTGGCAAACTGGTCCTTCAGAGTTCTCAACATTGCTGGCAGAGTTGTTCTAGCCAAATCGGTTCTTCAGGCTATTCCTATCTACCCTTTGTCTATTATGGCTGCCCCGGCTGGAGTATGTTCTAAAATTAGGGAAATCATAAGAAAATTCATATGGGGCGGGTCTGATCAAAAGAAGAAAAGGGCCCTGGTCTCGTGGAGTCAGCTAATAGAAAGAAAGGAGAAGGGAGGCTTGGGACTAAGGGACCCTGAAGTTCTTAATAGAGTGCTGGGAGCCAAGTTGTGGTGGCGTTGGCTCAGCGGTGGCAACGATCTCTGGAAAACAATATGGAAGACCAAATACAGAATGCCAAACTCTCCGGTTGAGATACTAAGGCAACAAGAGAACCCTAAAGGCTCTGCTATTTGGGAATTAGCCTGTCAAAACAGAGACCTGATCAAAAAACACACTTTCTGGGAAATCCGGGGGGGCTCTGAGGCTAGCTTCTGGGATGATAGGTGGCAACAACGAGAAAGACTGAACAGCACTCAGAACCTCCATCAGATCCGGGACAGGATTGAAGGAAACAGAACTAATGTAAGAGATTATTGGAAGGTAAATGAAATGAAGGAGGAATGGAGAGTGTGGGAGGACCCGATAGTTTGGGACCGGGAGCTTATCTCAGACCTCCAAGAAATTTATAAGAAGGAAATGGGATCTAGGAAAATCAGAGTTCGTAATGGGAACGACATCCTCCGGTGGGGAAACGCGATGAAAGGGTCCTTCACAACCAAAGAGGCTTACTATCTAATGGATGCTCAAAACAGGGATGACAGAAACTTGGATTGGAAATCAATATGGGAGAGTAATTGGTTGCCCAAGGTGTCTATTTTTGTTTGGTTAGCCTCAAAAAATAAAATTCTTACCTGGGATAGTATTCAGAAAAAAGGTTTCAATGGCCCCTCACGATGTTACCTATGCAACAATGCTGAAGAGACCAGGGATCATTTACTGGTCAATTGTCCATACACAGAGAAACTCTGGATGATCACTAAACGAATGTTTAATAAACCAGGAGTTAATATTCGAGAATTTAATGAATTGGTCTTCCAGTGGAGCAAGGAAACCTTTAAATGCCGGGTCGTCCAGAGGGCTTGGAATCTTATATCTACCTTTATACTCTGGATGGTCTGGAAGGAGAGAAATCGGAGGGTCTTTCAGAATTCTACTAAAGAACCAGAGGTAATATGGGAACGGGTGATTGAGAGTATGAGAGAGACTATCTTAGTTGACAAATGGGAAAGTGATGACTAGAAAACAATCTCGGAAGAACAAGAAATTCTGAATAAATTCAACCTAAAACTTGAGATGGTCCACTTTAAATGTTTGGCCCACCATGATATGCGGATTCAAAGCCCAGACAAATTCAATTACCCAAGAGATCACTTTGTCAAGCTTAACTTCGACGGGGCCTCGAAGGGGAACCCGGGCGAAGCAGGCTTTAGGGGGATCTTTAGAGATTGCAATAACCAGGTTAGGTGGATTTTTGCCGACTAGGGAGGACAGATGACTAACAATGAGGCTGAGTTCTGGGCCCTGCACCAAGGATTACGAATTGCTATCAGGAATGGATACACTAATCTGGAAATCACAGGTGATTCGCATATTTCCGTGGATATGCTAAGGAGGCTCAACAATGGGCGGGGATGGGAGACAGTTACCAAAAGCTGGCGGACTGCAGGCATTGTGCAGGAAATTGCCGAGCTTATTAAACGGATTGACTACCGAATCATTAGTCATGTTCGAAGGAAAGGAAACGAGGCAGCGGATTGGCTAGCCAATTGGGGCTGCAGAGGACGTGGTAACACGATTGATAGTCAGTGGAGAGCTGTGGAAGGAAACAGGGAGTGGAAGGAGTTGGCGGACATCATTACAGCAGATCATGAACAGGCCACCGATGATAACGCTCGGATTAGTGAGCTGGATTAATAGGAGTCAGTGGAGACTCCGAAATTCGAACATGGTTCAATCGGACTCTGGTAAAATCATCACATCAACCTGTAGGGGGTATGATCAAGAGATAGGTGACAGTACAGCGACGGCGGGAGGGACGGTTAGGCTAAAGTACATGCAAGGCGAGGTAATGAATGCCCAAAACATTAGAGGACATGGAAGCGGTGCGTCTGACTCCACAGTAGAGGAGAATAATAGCGAGGTGATGGCCGAAGGTAGTAGCTCACCAGAAGGATGCCGGAGACATCCGAAAATCATCACAAATTGCTACCCCGACGGCAGGAACCCAATTTATATTCAAGGTAGGCCGATTGTAAAGGCATTGTGTGAGTTTCTATTTTGGGTTAGCGAGGAGGTTTCAGAAGAGCGGCAACAGAGAGCTTTCATATCCTTCAGCAATCGGAGAGCGGAGTGCATCAGTCCCTCGGACAGTATGGAGACTAGGCAGAAGTGGAGACAAGCGGAGAAGCAGCAGAATGCAGGGGTGGAGAATAGGATCAGAAAAGACAGGAATACAATGCAGAAGGATTTACCATTTACGGTGTGGGAGGTGGAGGATGACTCGGACGAAGACTTGGTTAAGGGAGCTGCGAGTGAACGCCTGAACTTCCAGAAAAACTTGGCAGAGGAGGCTAAGCAGCAGGCGGAGGTGGACCATTCTGAATTTAGGGAGTCGGGGGCCCGCCGTTATGGCTTGAGGAAGTGCAGCACTACCCCTAACAGAGAAAGGGATCTGACTGGTAAGCGTAGTAAAGGGCAGAGGGAGCTCGTGAAGGAGGAAGGGGAAACTTCCAGGTGCCAGGGTAAAGGTAGAAAACCTAGGGAAACTGTTAATCACAGAGTCCGAAGGGTTGAACAAGCCTTCATCCGTAATTCCAATCCGGTCGTGTGTAGAATCATGTAGTACCTCGAAGAGGAAGTGCTGCAGAATCAATCTGATGACGACATGGAAGAATGGGACTTTCTCCTTCACGACCCGGGTCATACCAGAGGGCGTATGTCTTTATTTAAGCAGTCGCTGCACATCTATTGGGTAATGAAGGGGTTAATGGCCAAGGCAATGGAGCATGTGGCCAAGGAGATGGTGGAGCTGGCCCAAGGAGATCCAAACATTTGTAGAGAACTGAGCTACCTGCGCATAGCCATGACAAAGCAGGAGGAGCAGCTGGATGCTATCCAGAAAATGCTAAATCGGGAGCGTTCTGGTCCAGCGGGAGTAGCGAACCAGCAATCGGATGGCAGCATTGACTGATTTAAGATATGTTTTGAAACTGCAAGGGTTTTTTTGTTATGGCTTTGTACATGTGCAAGATAGGAAAAAGCTAGTACAGAGCAGTAGTTTTAGTAATAATTACAGTAAGTTTCAAGACTGCATAGTTTACTTAGCTAAGACTGCCAGGCTATGGACCTACTATTTTTGGGCTGCAATTAAGAACTATAGATGGTGCTATGACCCGGTTTCCCCTAGAGGGCAGGCTTCAACTGTTTTTTGATATGCTGTAATGTTCTGTTGATCAAGTAATAGAATGAGAACCATCCTAGCTTACAAAAAAAAAAGTGGTTTATTTATTATTCCATTATTATTATTATTATTTATTCTATTTTTTATTATTAATTATTATTTTTGTATTAATTTTTATTAGTTCTTATTATTTATTATTTATTATTAAGGGAGGGATGTTACAGAGACAAGTAGTGTTAGAGATTAAACCTTTCTTACTTGGTCGTGGATCATTAGCCGACTGCACTGTTGCTGTAGGAGCTGCTGCTACCACGGATCTCTTGTATTTCTTTCCCATTTGTTCCAAATTTGTTATTTCGGCAGAGTTCTGTGCAAAGAATGAAACCAACGTGATACAGAGAATACGTAGTATGAGCCAATATGAAAGAATTATACCAATTAGTGAATAATCACAGATTATAGTGAAACTGTCGTGGATACAATCTAAGGGAAAATCTCAATCATGGTAAAGGAGTTTTAAATACCCATCATATCGTTTATATGCTGAATGATCCACTAGCGTGGCTTGGATTTTTGGCGGATAATTGAAAGTAAATCACAATTGATGATTGGTAATGTGAACATGAAGTCTTTAATAATAGTCCAAAATAATGCATGCAAGCCTTTTTAAATATGTTTTTGGAACACGCGCCTTGATTTAATGCATCACAATCGGAGAAGGGTTTGGGTCATATTACTTATGTTATTGCAAAATCACCAATAGTGATATACCTTATCACATCAGAAGGTTTGAAGGTGTCTTAAACATGCGCTGTGTTGCATCCTCCGATTGCCGATAGCGATATCGCATCGGAGGAATGAGGAAGGGTCTTTTATTATGCTTGTTATTCGCCTTTCTCGATATCCGATAGTTATTTGCTTTTCGGATCGGAGTAATTCAATGGGTGCATGCATATGTTTTCTTTATTTTTTTGATATGCGATCTTGCGATCGCTTTATTGCAATAATAAAGAACTTTATTTTTTATTTACAAGACCGATTTCATTATGGTTCAAAATGTTTATTAACATAGAATATTTCCATTGGACCTTTTGTTGAAGAATTTTCTAATGATGAGTTAATACCAATTTATTCACACATCTATGTCTAAAAGAGACCAATTTCATATTATGATTTTAAATAAAAATTTTATTGAAATGGGGAGTTGTTGTATAACATAGCAGGAGGGAAACCAGCCTCCCCTCTAGAAATTGTGCAATCCTGCTTGGTAGCGAGCTGAGTTCCAGAATTGCAAAATTCTGTTAGTCAACACCCACTACGCAATTTTCCCCAGTAGGGCTGCTCAACCTAGAATTTGTGCAAATCTATGCAACAATCAGCTGCTCTACCCAGAAATTGCACAAATCTCCTGGGCATCCAACCTAGCTCCCAGCCATAAATGTGCATTTCCTTCAAGTAGTTGAGCAGCTTCATGCATGAGCAGTTGGGTTGACTAGTTCCACCCATGACCAAGGAAACTTGACTTGCATGCATGGCTTGCTTTTTCCAGGAATATAAAATGGCAACATGCAAAAGGCATCCCATGATTCAGGGAGCTATTTTTAGTATATCGAGGTTACATGCAAACTTGTTTTAGAAACTTTCCACCAAATGTCGCTTTTTCCTATATTTGTGGCATGCGTGTCATGAGCCCAAACTTATTTATTCGGTGCATTAGAGCTCATTCTTTTAGATCGATCTTGGATCTCTAACATCCCACAACACATCCAAGACTCTTCGACACATACGACTCATCTATTCAAGGGTAAGTGGCCTCAACTTCTCCTTTTCAACATTTATGTCGCTTTTTGTGTATTCGATTGTGTGAGTGTTGCTTCCTTGATTTATTTGAACACATGCTGTCGTTTTCATGTATACTAGCTTGTCGTAGTACTATTTTAGTTTTCGTTGCTATCTCACTATTGTCGCATGCATGAAACTATTTTGCATGAATGGTCACCGATTCAGTGACTCGCTTCACCCACATTCATGTTGATCTGTTTACTGAATCTTTCATTCATGTTTGCATGCACTGTCAATCATTTCTTCTTTCACTTAGTGTCGCCATGCATTCACTTTCATATTTTCCTTCAGTTGCCCATCGGCGAGTTTAGCCAACCTTGGTCCAGTCTCTTCCTTCATCGAGACAGGATTGTGCAATATGTGGAAGGAAGGGTTTGTCTTCCTGTCTAGAAATGCAGATTTCTTCCTAGCGATTTTCTTCGAGGATTTTTTTTCGCATTTCTAACTGACAATGACTGCTGGCCTAGAAAATTGTGCAATGCAGTCCCTGAGCCTAGAGTCAATTCCAGTTGGATTTGCGCATTGCGCAATTCGAGCAGCCATTCTGGATTCCACATTATGCAAATCTAGCAACCCGTCTTGCCTCCCAGATAGCCCAGAATACCTTTTGCACAGGTTTGGCAACCAATCACCCAGCCTCCTAGAAGAATTTGCACAATATTTCCTATAAGTTCCTCAGGTATGTGATGTATCATTCCCCGAATGTGATTTGGTTTTCGCTGGCAGATTTCTTGCCATGCATGTTTCTTGTCTCTAGATCCTTTAGGTGTTCATCTGCCTCTTAGGAGTAAAGGATCAATGGCTTCTAAGAGAGTGAGATCACAAGACACTAATGGAAAGGTAGTTGGAGCAACAGTTGACCGAGTGTCCTCTAGTCTACCGATCTATGAAGATACAAAGTTGTTTCTAGACATGGACGTCAAGCTAAAGCGGAAAGAAGTCAATGAAGCATTTGCAGGCACTTTTGAGGAAGACCTCGAAGTCCGTTAGGTGTACATGAACATTCACAAGTCTAGCTTGTACCAGATTGTATGTAGATACCTCATGTTCCCTTGCATGGACTTGATACACTGGATCATACTGATCCAGAGATGATGACCTTGAGTAGTGTCAATGGGAAAAAGCTTGCAACCTTCTGGGCATGATATTATTATGAGATATATCAGCTGTCAAAGCCCATGACTATCATGAAGATTCCCTTCAGCCTACCCAACAGTAGTGCTAACTCCAAAGACATTCTGAAGAATTGGGTAAAGGAGCAGCCTCGATTCAGGTTGACATCGAACCAAATCTACAAGACGAAGATACTACAAAAGGCATATCGATACTTGGTCATATTCGCATATCGATTGTGTGGACAAGAAAGCACGAAAAACTTCCCATAGAGTTGGGTGATCACACTAGACCAACTGGCTAGAGAAGGAAAACCATGTATCTAGTCCGATATGTTGGCTCATCAGCGGAAGGAACAAGTAACGAAGGCTTGACAGTCAACTGAAGGTATGTATGAGAGATTTACATGTCTACCTACATCTTAGATGTTGTCTATGCTCGACAGGAATTCTCAAGCTTGCAGTGGGCATGGTCACCTGTAGCGATTGCTGTGTACACATATTTCAAGTTGTTTTCCAAATGTAGCTTCACAGGAGTAATCACACAACTCTCTCATCATTTTGTCACTCCAGTTTATAATATGATATACAAATAGGATCCACCCTGCATGTCAAAGGAAGAAATGGAGGCACTGTTAGACATTGTTGATTATTATGCCTCACCATCTCGCACCGTCATTTTTTGGAATGTTCAACATGGAGAAGCCTCTGCATGTTCTACTAAAGTTTTCCTTGGACATATGTGTGATGGAGGAAGTAGCTTATCACATCTCAGCAGAATTGACAGCTAGATTGCATCAGAAGGAGAAGGCACCTTGGCCTGGTCTTCCATTACAGATTGGGTTATATGAGATATAGGGTATCAAGAAATTTGATGTCGAAGTAGAATAGATGAAGAAGTACCCACTCGACCTCCGAAGTTACAATCCATATGACCCACATTGCATTGTGAAAGATCACTGTACAAGAGTTGTGTTCAACTAGATCCATGGGTCATTTCACTGGGCCGAGGAGGACCCATGGAGACATTCCTATAGTTTCTCCAGACCTAATGAGCAGGTCGGCATCATTGTGGAGTGGTTAGTGAAGCAACATGAAGCAACATCTCGGAGAGCACGAGCACCACTAGCAGTAGTAGTAGTAGAGGCAAGCATACCAATGCATGACAAATGTAAGGGGAAGATTGTCGATCGCATGGAGGAGGACAAAAGCTACAAGTTTTGAGAAGATCCATTAGTAGAGAAAGTAGCTATGGCTATAGAGGAAAAGAGGCACTAGCTCGAAATGTGAATCACAAAGAGGTAGAGGGATAAGAGAAGAATGGAAGAAGTAGAGAAGGAGTTGCATGAGATGAGGGAGAAACTTCGAAAGGACCAAGAGCTGTGCAAACAAGAGAGGGAAGCACAACACAAGCTGATACAACAAGGGGCGCAACATGTGAAAATAAATGAAGTAGTGCCTGTACAAGTAGTTGATTCATCAGAACAGCTGGCATCAAGAAAACAGGGTGAACCATCGCAGGAGCAAGACTTCGCTCATGAGATAGAACAAGCACCTCAACAGTTGGATGCAAACATGGAGCAACATAAGTTGGACGAGGAAAATGAACTCATGCCTCATCACCGAGAGGTTCACTTACCTACTTCACCACATCTAGATGATTAGAAATTCTCAAGTGACAAAGGAGGCCCTTAGATCCTTGGTGATCAGTCGGAAGGAGAGATGCAGAAAATCCCATTCGACGAATCTCAACATAGAGTTGTGCAGTCTCACAGAGTATCAACTCTAGAGGATCATACATCTCCTACCCACGTTGAGGAATGAGTTATCATGACAGATGTATGCAAACATCCAACATCATTGGTTGATTCATTCAGAGTGTATGGCAAAGCCACTAGCTCAAGTGTTCACTTTTTGATAGCTCGGAACGAGCAAATGGCGAAGGAACAACAAACGACCAAGCAAGGAGGAGACTTCGTGACAGTGTTCGCCTGAGCTGAACTGGAGAAGGCAATACCAGATGAAGTATTGTCCCTTCACATGGTCATGCAAGTGTTGTACTGCAAGTTTGATATCGTGCATAAGGAATTCTTCCATATCAATGGATGGAAGCAGTGATGTGCTAGAAGAGCACACATCTTCATAAACTTTTATGCTGTTGTTGATGACATGTAAACATGGATGATGAAATAAAAGGGAGCCCCACTTCACATGCCCAAGATGATGAGGGTCAATGCAGTCGAGCTGAAACCATGTATCCGGAGTTATACTCGGAGCTATGAATAGCTCCTGCATCTCTTCATTAGCATATAGGCTTCCCATGCACAAGTATTCAAGAGTATGGATGTTGTGGTATGCACACATGCAATCCCATCTATTGGGACTCTCACCCACGTGAAGACAAAGAAGTAGGCCTAACTAGAGCTTGACTATTACTTCAATGAGTTGATGTGCATTGCCACTAGCTCAGACTTGCCCATTAGTGCAGACATCATGCACAAGCATGTTGTTGGTCCAGTTGCATTGAAGACAATGATGTTCATGCTTTCAGACAAGTTGGATAGAGGATCCTGAGTAGTGTACCCAAATTCTATGGAGGAAAGAGTCAGGTTTCAGACAGATGTCACTGTGGAACACATGGACACCATCAAGGAATAGCAAGCTTGGCATCAATATGTTACTATCGATCAGCATGAGGATGTTTAGGAGTTGGACTTCCAGGGTTTTCTAAGTCAAAGTGATGTCTAGCTTGGCTTGCTCAAGCCATTTTGTTTCACATGGGTACATGGGTACTTCGTGAATCTCCACTTCGATGGTTGTTCAACTTGCCAGATGACAACATGCACTCACTTGAGCACTTCTGTGATCTCATTAAGGACACTTTCTATCATTTTGATCCAGACCATCTTCACTGAAAACTATTACAACAATGGAAGGCTTCACATGAATTGGTCATGGATTTTTGGCAGTGCTTCTGTGACTTGCATTTTCAAGATCCGAGGAGCCAGATGAAATTTCCCTATCTTTGGGACCTATTCGAGTATTGCCTTAAGAATTTGTCTCGTCTCAAGAAGAAGCTTGAAATCAAGCCTCGCTCAACATTCTTCACTAATGTAGCTACACAATCTCAGTTGGATACGTTTACTGTCACAACTGACTGTCTGCCATCCCTTCATCCAACAACTCCACCACTACTAAGTGATGTTGAGGATCATGCTGACACCCTTGTTTAGCTTTCACATCCTCCCAGAATCACTTCACTTAATTTTCATGCAAATTTGGTTGTCAGTCCATTGAGTTCTCATATGCATATTATTACACAACCTCTATCTTCACACTTGGTTGTCCCTACGGATGATGCTGTCTTGTGTTCTTCCTTTCTACACTCTTCCCTTGTTGTGAATGAGGAACAAGCCTTTGACGGAGTTGGTGTTTCACAACTAACATGTGTTATCATTCATGTAGAGTATGAGTGGGAACTTGAGCATCAACACTCGGTGAAGGATGACTTCGTTCAGTTCGAGCCTCTTCCGTTCTTTCCTAACATCTTTGGTAAAGTTTCCATCCATGATTTTGCATGTGTGTCTTCATCCACGGATGCACATTGTGTTGATCGCTCGCAAGACTCATTGGATGTTGGTCCGTTATTCAAGAATGGAGAGGATAAGTTATTCATTGAAAATCCACTTGATCTTTCATCTTCCTTTTCCAAAAATACAGAGGACGAGTTTGTTCTCTTTTCATCTATCCCTATGTTTTATTTATCTGATCATGAGGATGTTGATGGAATCATTGATTTTTCTGCTCATGGTGGTCATGATCCATTTAGTCCCATATTTGATCACAATCATGACATTGTCATAGTTGATCTTTCGAAGGCACTGGTTTATGATGATCTATCTGATGATGAATTTGAAACACCCAAGACTGTCGAGGCACTTCAGCCTACGCTGATGGTTATGTCAGGTCCTTGCTCTCTTGGTGTTAGTCTCACCTCCGATTAGGAAACTGTTCAATCAACCAAGGCTCCTCATCACTCATATGTATGCATTGAAGATCCATCTCACACACAGATCATACTTCCTCCACTCAAACGGCATGATCCCATTGCTCATGCATTGGGGGAATATTGCATTGGTAGCAATCGTGCACAACACAATTTATCTTTGTTTCTTTCATTTGCTTGCAAGTCATAGTCAAGAGTGTGGTTATGCTTCAATATTGCACACAATGTCACATGGCACCATGATAAGTCCACAGACTGCTCGTCATGCACTTGTACTTACTTATGTCTTATGGGAACTTTGAAACATGAAGTGTGGTTGTCTTCATTGTTATATATTTCTTGCTTGTTGGTTTGCACAACTGAGTTTCTCACGGATGAAGCCTTCACCAACATGGGTAAACCAATGTGCCGATGGCTACATTGGAAATATCACTTAAGGTGATCAGGCCCATGCACCATTAGTTTAGGAGTAGGAGTAGTGTTTTCTTTTAGCTAGTTTGCTTGCATGCTTGTTTTCTTACCTGATTTGTTTGTTTGTTTGTTTGCTTTCTTGTTTTCTTACTCACTTTGCATCCGCTTTTTTCTTTTCCTCTTGCTTTTCTTTGTTGTTTGTTAGTTCACTTATTTCATTTGTAGGATAGTTTTGCATGAAACCATGTATGACTCTTGAAACTAGCCAAGTAAAGTATAAGAGGCCTTGTGCAGCTATGACTACGTGGCTCTATGAAGATCTTCTTAATTTTAGTCCATTATATGTCAAAGGAAAATACGTATGGTTCTAAGTGAACCTTGGTGAAAACACAATGCTTCCGCACAACCTAGTGTCACCTACTCTAGTTGGTTGTTTTTGGGTTAACCCTTGTCAGCTCAGTCAAGTAGAGTAAGGTGAGGGGGAAAACCTTAAGAAGCCCATCAAAGACATAATAAACTACTCTGCTGGAACAAACTCTTATCCTTCCAATAAGTTGGGACCCCTCTTCTACCTCTGAAATGAATAAGTGCTATGCACAATTAAAAATGAAAAAGGAAAAATGAAAAGTGAAAATTTAAAAAAAATGAAAAATGAATAAGGCGAAAGACGAGAAAGGCTTCCTATGCAGAGAGGTCATACAAGTAACTCGCTGGGGCACTGACCAAGCTCGCTGGCAATGGGGCCATGCTTGTGTTCCTATGTGACTCCGTCGGGGTACTATCCAGGCCTCCTGGAAGCAGAACAACACTAGAGATGAAACTAAAACTCTGATGACTATACTACTTGTGCACCAATATACCCCTCAACCCCAATCGAAACAACTGTGTTTCCTTGGCTTGTAATGTGTCTCAATCAACCAAGAGCTTGGAAAATGGTAATCTTACAATCCAGCTAGTGTGAAAATAAGATGAGATGACAATTGAAAAATACTTCCAGAGGTGTTAGACATTACTTTCACAAACAAGGTCCATTCCAAGAGCTGGAGTTTCACCAGTGTGTCACCAAGTGTTGTAGCGGCTACAACCACTCCCCAAAATTTTGCCTTAGCTTCATTTTGGAGCCTTGCTACCAACCTTTGACAAAACCTTTTCTTGCTTTGCCTGTACATAAGCTTCAGTGCTTTCCTTGCACAAAGGCAGCCCGTTGATCATAGCTTGATGCATCCCCCTCACAGGCTGATCATCCAGACCTGATCCAGCTACAATCTAAACAACTCCCCCAAGAAATTGCAGATTTCTAGAGGGAAACCAGTGTTCCCTGTAGAAATTGCTCAATCCTATATCGTAGCCTGCTCAACTCTAGAATTGCACCATTCTACTAGTCAACACTCACAATGAAATTTGTGCAATTTTCCCTAGCAGGGTTGCTCAGCCCAGAATTTGCGCAAATATGGGCAGTAGTTAGCTGCTCTACACAGAAATTTCACAAATCTCCTGGGTAGCCAGCCCAGATCCCACCCAAAAAAGTGTATTTCCTTCAAGCAATTGAGTAGCTTCATGCATGAGCAGTTGGGTTGACCAGTTCCACCCGAGACGAAGGAAACTTGAGTTGCACGCATGGCTTGCTTTTTCGTAGAATAGAAAAAGGCAACTTTCAAAAGGAATCCCATGATTTAGGAAGCTATTTTTAGCAACTAGAGGTTATATGCAAAGTTGTTTTTGAAACTTTCTTCCAAGTGTCACTTTTTCCTAGATTTGTGGCATGCGTGTCATGAGCCCAAACTTATTTATTCAGTGAATCAGAGCTCCTTCTTTCACATTGATCTTAGATTTCTGACATCCCACAACACATCCAGGACTGTTTGACACATCAGTCTCAACTATTCAGTAGTCAGTGGCCTCAATTTGTCTTTTTCAACATTTTTGTCGCTTTTTGTTTATTTGCTTGTATGAGTTTTGTTAGCTTGATTTCTTTGAATGCTTGTTGTCATTTACATGTATACTATATTTTCCTAGAACTATTTCAATTTTCATTTCTATCTCACTACTATCGCATGAATGAAACAATTTTTCTCAAACAGTCGCCGATTCGGCGACTCGCTTCACCCACATGCATGTTGATTTGTTTACTGAATCTTCCATTCATGTTTTCATTCACTATCAATCACTTCTTCTTTCAATTAGTGTTGCCATGCGTTCACTTTCATATTTTCTTTCAGTTGCCCATCGGTGAGTCTGGTCAACCTTGGTCCACATTCTGCCTTCAACGAGACAACATTGCATAATCTGGGGAAGGAAGGCTTTGTCCTCCTCTACAGAAATGTGCATTTCTACCTAGCCACTATCCTCTAGGACTGTTTTTCTCATTTCTGAGGAATAGTGACTGCTAGCCCAGAAAATTGTGCAATGCAATCCCTGAGCCTGCAGTCACTCCCAACTGGATTTGTGCATTGCGCAATCCCAGTAGCCAACAACTAGTCTGGATTTCGAATTACACACTTCGGTATCTAGTCTTGCCTCCAAGATAGCCCATACTACCTTTTGTGCAGTTCTAGTAGCTAGTCGCCCAGCTTCCTAGAAGAATTTGTGCAATCTTGCCTATCAGTTCCCTAGGTATGTGCTATGTCATTCCCCAAATTTTCTTTGGTTTTCGCTAACATATTTCTTACCATGCATGTTTCTTGTCTCTATATCTCTCAAGTGTTCATCCTCCTCTTAGCAACACAAGATCAATGGATTCCAAGAGAGTGGGATCACAGGACACTAATGGAAAAGCAACTAGAGAAGCAGTTGAGCGAGTGTCCTCTAGTCTACCGATCTGTGAAGATACAAAGTTGTTTCTAGACAGGCACATCAAGTTGAAGTGGCAAGAAGTCAATGAAGTATTTGCAAGAACTTTTGAGGAAAACCTTGTAAGGATTCTGGACACCACATATCTCCACAATGGTATGATATTGTCCACTTTGGGCCTAAGCCCTCATGGATTTGCTTTTGGACTTAACCCAAAAGGCCTCATACCAATGGAGATATTTGTCCATCCTTATATTATATACCCATGATCCTCCCCACTTCTAGTCAATGTGGGACTATTGGTCGTATACCCAACAATCCTCCCCTCGAACAAAGGACCATTGAGCCTCCCCTCAAACGATTATCCATCCGTCCACTCTCTACCAAACAGGATTCTCCGCTCCAATGCGTTGGAAGCACACGCCTTACATGGAACACCACCTGCCTCGAGAGCTTGCTCTATCCCAGGTCAACTCCTCTTCACCGTGTTGGGACCAGGACACGTCCATGAAGAATCCGGAGCACACCGCCTGTTTTAACCGAGCTCATCCACGGATCCCGTCGTGATATTACCGGGGCCCACCACCTTCGTTCGACATTCCGAGGATTCAT